>JAULJZ010173543.1:0-23867 GCA_032270985.1 Heliamphora pulchella
GATACAAAGACTCAGATTTTCAGTCTAACAGGGATTTCTGTAAGTTTACCTTAGGATATGTGTTTACCTTAAGAGGTTGAGCTATAAGTTGGAGGAGTATCAAGCAGTCCTGTATTGCTGATTCCACCATGGAGGTCGAGTACTTAGCAGCTTCTGAAGCAGCCAAGGAGACCGTTTAACTTAGGAACTTTCTATCGGATCTAGATGTGGTACCTTTAGTTCAATCGGCTATTACACTTTATTGTGACAATAACAGAGCGGTTGCAAATTCGAAGGAAAGGGTCCATAAAAAAAGAAAACACATCGAGCGTCAGTATCACCTGATACGAGAAATCGTACAGATGGGTGATGTTGCTGTGACTAAAATTGTATTAGGTGACAACTTTGCAGATACTTTACAAAGAGCTTATCGGCTAAGATTTTTGATAGTCATGTAGAGGGCATGAGAGTCAGATGTATGGCAGTATGATTTTGAATATAAGTGGAAGATTGTTAGAGTTGGTATACTGAAAATCATGTTTTTAATATTTAATTTTAATTTAATAAAATTAATTTTTTATTTTATGAGAATCTTTATGAGCAATGTATTTGTATCATTCTTTTAATGTTATGCATAGATGTTCGATATTTTGTATAGTATTTAATCTGGTGTGTAGACTACAACTTGTACACAAAAGATCATATTTTAGGTTCTTGCAAAATATAAGTTTTATATTTACAGTTTAGATGAAAATGGATGTACCATCGGTACGATTGTAGCATTGAGTTTTAATAAACCTGTCTTGATTACGAGAAATGGATAATAGCATTGTCTGTTGTTCCAACTCTTTATGCTAGTACACTTTGTGTGTATTAAACGGGACATTTAGAGTAATTAATTTTATACTGACTATATAAATTAATTCACACCCCAAGGTTATTATAAATAGTACTTATCCTCTTAATCCTAAAATAATTATTGATTTGTGTATATTTAATATTCGTTGTTTTGATTTATTAGATGGTGCGATTTTATATGGGTCTATATTCCCGGTGAGTTGGATAGCGGTATTATTTGTATGGTGAATATTAATTATTAACAAAATTCACGTCCCGAAAGATTGGAATTGACGAAACCCCCTTAAGGATACTTATATGTTTTGATTGGGCCAAACTCTACAGGTAGATTTGATTATCCGACGATCAAATAAGTTAAGTAGAAGAGTTTAAGGAATATCAAGATTCCGATTAAATTAAATTATCGGTAATTAAATTAAATTGGCAGGTATCGAGAATCTTAATGTGGGGAGAAATAGTAAGTATTTAATAACATGAGCTCAATGCTATATGGTCTTGAGATTATGGGTCAGAGTACAATTATAGTAATTTAGTAGTGTGAACTGTAATTCATTATTTTATAAAAATTATAGAAATCGCTGCTAGTTTTTTATAATTGCAGATACCGCAATGAGATTTGTTTAATTGCAAAAATTGTTGATACGTGTCTGTGTTCCACAGGAAGTGTTACTCATAATTACTCTCTAGGCCCTTACTATAGCCCTATAAATATGCGAATAGACTGAACCAGTTTCATAACTTGTCTTTAAGAGTAAAGCTGTCCAGGTTCTGCCGGTACAAGTTCTCGAAAGATTATAACCCACACTATATTCGGGAATCGCATAAGAGAATACAATAGAATATCTAATAGGAGTTTCAACTCAGATTCAAATCGTAGTTGAAGATTCGACCGGTAAAAAGGTGTTCTTCTAAGTTAACTTTGGATGCACGGGTTTTATTTTGATCGCTCGTCATCAAAAATTTTTATCTAGAGTCCGTTTTTGCATTTGCCCGTTCAGTTAATTTTTTTTTTCAGATAATCGTTTGCAAAAATAAAGATCTGGACAATTTTGCCTCCAACATTTTCAACTCACCGGAATTATAGACCCATAAAAGATTGCACCCTTTAATGAGTCAAAATGACAAATATTAAATTATATGTAAATAATTAGTTATTTCGGAATTAAGAGTATAAGTATTCATAATAATCATGAGATGTGAATTCATTTATATAGTTAGTATGAAATTAATTTTCCCAACGTGATTTTGTTCAATACATACAAAGTATACTAGTATAACGAGTCTGAATAACAGGCGACACTATTATCTGTTTTCTGTAACCAAGACAGGTCTACTAAAACTCTACGCTACAGTCGTACCGATGATTTGTCTAATTCCATCTAAACTGTGAATCAAAAAATTATATTCCATAAGAATATTTAATTTGGTATTCTGTGTGCAAGCTGAATTCTACACACTAGATTAAATATTATGTAGAATAAAAGACATTCATGCACGATATTGAATAAATAATGAAATGCATATATTGCTCATTATCTATCTCATCAGGTGTCTTAGGACGTTGATCCTTGGATAGAGCCATTTCATGTTTGAAAAGGAGAAATCCTTTCTTGGAATCTTGTATGCTAAAATGAGTAAGGACTGTATCGTTATAAGTAGCTTGTGATAAGTCCAGTATCCTCTATTTTTGATCTCGCACAAGCTTGATCTCAAGAATGTGATTGGCTTCTCCCAAGTCTTATATATCGAACTGGTCGGATAACCTTACCTTAATCGAAGATAACAACCCCACATTATTTTCGATGAGCAAGATATCATTCACGTAAAGTACTAAAAATACCACTATACTTCCATCGCACTTTTTGTACACATAAGACTTGTCTGGACTTTGATCAAAACTATAAGACTTAATGGTTTGATCAAACTGAGTGTTCCAAGATCTAAATGCCTCTTTAAGTCCATAAATGGATCTCTTAAGCTTGTACAACATGGGCTCTTGGCCCTTTATTATGAAATCGTCTTATTATACCATATAGACACACTCGTCAAGACTTCCATTAAGAAAAGCTGTCTTAACGTCTATTTACTAAATTTTATAATCAAAATGAGCCGCAATAGATAAGAGAATCCGAATAGACTTAAGCATGGTTACCGGTGAAAAGGTCTCCTCATAATCGATCCCTTATTTTTGAGTAAACCCTTTGACAGCAAGCCTAACTTTGAAAGTTTTGGCCTTTCCGTCTACTCCTCTCTTCCTCTTATAGATTTATTTGCATCTGATGGGTTTTATCATTTCGGGTCGTTTTACAAGTTTCTAAATCTGATTAGAGTACATAGACTCTATCTCTGAATTGATATCCCTTTGCCATAACTCTGCATCTTTATCTTGGAGTGCTTCATTATAATTACGGGGTTCGGTACCCAGTTCTTTCGAGATCTTGTCAAAAGACTCTCTCAAGAACATATACTGATCAGATTAACGAACAACCCTCCCACTACGATGAGACACTTCATGCGTTTGTGTACTAGCAGTGACACATTGTGTTGATTCTGAACTCTGTGCACCATTACCCATATACTCCTTTAGTTGTGAAGTTATCATGTTAATGGTAGCATCCTGATCTAGTTTAGGATTGGCACATGTCCCGATATTCCTCCTACTATGATGAGGCAATGATATATCGATGACACTTTTTTGTGGCGCTTTTACCATACTATTGGTATTTTCTCTCAGCTCTTCTAGAACATATCTACTCTTGGACTTGTGATTTATTACATAATCCTCTTTCAAGAATCGGGTATTGGCACTGACAATGACCTTTTGATCCTTAGAATTATAAAATAAACTACTCTTGGTTCTCCTAGGATATCCAACAAAGAAACAGACTTTTGTTTTTGATTTTCACTTATCCGTGTTCCCTTTTAGCACATGTACTGGACACCCACCCCTAAATCTAAATATGTTTTAGACTAGGCTTGTGCCCGGTCTACAATTTTGTGGGAGTAGAAGGCATTGATTTAGCCAAGTTTAGAATATAAGCTGTTGTCTCTAATGCATATTTCCAAAACGAATTGGGTAAGTCTGAATAACTCATCATAGTGCTCACCATCTCCATAAGAGTCATATTCTTTCTTTTCGCTACACCATTCTGCTGTGGAGTGCCCGGTGCAGTCAATTAGGATGTAATCTCCTCCTCTGATAAATAGTCCCTAAACTCTCCAAAGAAGTACTCGTCACCACGGTCTGACCGAAGTGTCTTGATACAATTTTTATGATGCTTCTCCGTTTATGCCTTAAATACTTTAAATTTTTCAAAGTATTTAAACTTATGGTGCATCAAATAAATGTATGCATACTTTAAGTAATCGTCAATAAAAGGGACAAAATACCCAAAACTTTCTCTAGCCCGGATAGTCGTAGGTCCACATAAGTTAGAGTGAACCAGTTCTAATAGTTCTTTAACTCTGTAGCGTTTAGTTGAGAATGGCCTCTTGGTCATTTTACCCTTCAAGCAAGATTCACAGACTGGAAGTGCCTCCACTTCCAATGAACTCAAAGGTCTATTTTCAACCGGTCTATTTATCATTTTTAGATTAATATGACTTAGGCGTAAGTGCTAAAGATACGTTTGGTTCATTAAAGAAGGTTCTTTTATCTTAAATGGTGAATCAGATGTATTATTCAATTCATTCAGTTACAGTATAGAAGAGATGGAAGCAATAACTTGAAAATCATCCACTAATATACCAGAATAAATAAATCGTTTATTATTTTTAATAACCAAGGAGTTATTAAAATAAACCAAATATCATTCTTTAACAAATTTAAAAATAGAAATTAAATTCCTTATAATGGAAGGTATACAAAGACAATTTCTCAATATTAAAACTCTATCTCTACTAAAACTGAGAGTGACATCTCCCATTACAACTGCTGCCACCCTTGTATTATTGCTTATGTGCAGGTAAATATCCCCATCACTATGTTGTCGAATTTCTTGAAATCCCTATAATGAATTACAGATATGATTAGTAGCTCTCGTATTTACAAATCAAGTACCGGTAGATAATACCACTAAACATATTTTCACAACTAATGAACAAAAATTATCTTTGTTGTTCTTTTTGCCAAGATAAATTGAACATTCCTTTTTCCTGTGCTGTGTCTGATTGCAGTGAAAATATCTGTCTTTCGGCATTTTCACATCAGTTCGTGGCCCACTAACTACCTTGAAAAACGTGCCACCTTATTTCTGAACTTTTTTTTTCTTCTTCTTGCTTTTTAGGTTAAAAGAAGAACCATTTTAAAAAATAAACACATTTTTTGACTTCCTAAGAATACCTTCTGCAGTTAAAGTTATATCCAGATTCATTTTTCAGTCAGCATAATTAGGACCCATAAGTTTATTATCTTTGAGTATAAATGCGAGTTGATTGTAAGCCATTTTAATCTTAAGAATTACATAATTAAAAATTATTAATTATGATGAGCAAAAAACTTTGAATTTTATTTTAAAATCGGTTCCCTCTGTCATTTAAAAAAAATTTACTAACAACCTAATACACCATGAATAGCATGCCTCGATGAAAAAGTCGTCCACTATTCATCATTTGTCCAGATAAGCCAATTTTTATTAATTTCACTTTCTAGGCAATATACCTTGCCAAGTAAAATTAAATAACTGACGTAACTTCGGTTTTATAAATAAAGGCAGTGACGCATATGGAAAGAATACTATTATTTACTGCTAAGTGTATACCATAAGTGAATCCCGAATCAATTGTTTTGCAATAAACTCTTTAGAAGAAAAAGTGATTCACACTAATAATAATTAAGAACTATTCGTGAAGTAAGTTCGTACTGGTGATCCCGTAATTAATTTTATCGAGTGGGGAGGAAAATCTTAATTCCAACACACAAAATTAATTACATTACCTACGAACTAGTGATGGAGACCGTGAAATTTATTTGTGAATAAATTTTCTCACCCACTTAGTTTTTAAATTATTTTTGAGGGTTATAAAATCTGTTTAATTAAAATAAATTTTTAATTTTCAAAAATCACACGTTACAAAAGATCCTGATTTTTAAACAATTTTTACGTGTTTTATGTGTAACACATAAAATTTATAAATTCTATTTATTTAAAAAATTAATTTTAAATAGCATTGAAGAATTTAATTTAATTTTTTTGTTACATGTATTTTGAAAAAAATAATTTTACTAAAATTAAACTCCGTTTAATTAATTCAAAAAATTCAAAATTAACCGTCACGCTTTTTTTCAAAATATTCGATTTTAAAAATTATCTAAAACGTGTTTTAATGTAACAAAATAAAATTTTAAATTTTTTTAAAATTTTTTATTTAATTAGAGAAAATTTAATTTTATTTTTTTGTTACAAAAAAATTAATTTTGAATTAACCAAAATTAATTGAAACTGAACAAAATAAAAAAACCGAAATTAAAATATTTACGTATTTAAATAAATAAATAAATGTATTAAATTCTAATTTTCATGGTCTATTTAAAACTCTTTAATCAAAGAGTTTCTATTCATTCAAAATACTTGCAACCTTGTTAGAATTAAAATTTTAATCTTTTAATTCTGTCAAAATATTGTAGCAAATTAAAAGTTATATAATATTTAACTTCTACAAATTATAGTCCCATAAAAACATTGCTGCCGCCGCATCCACCGAACAGCCACGCCACATCACTGAACCGCTGCACGCTGCGCATTCTGCAACTTAATGTTGCGTTGGTCTTGTATAAAAAAAGTATAGTTCTAACAACTGCCCACTGGGCATTGGTTAATAACTTAATAGAGATAAATTTTTTTTAATATTAATACACTTCTTGGTGTGTAGTTTATTATTTTTATAAATATTAATACACGTTATACAGATATTTATGTATTATATATTTCTTAATCACCGCCTATTGAACGGTAATTAACATTTTTCTGTAAAAAAAAAAAAAAGGTGCGCTGCTTCATGAGTTTTCAAAGTGCATTCCATATAATAAACTTCTATGGATCTTGATTATCCCATGATTGATGATAATATCTATGATTATCCCATGATTATCCCAATGTAATGATTATCACCAATAAATAAAAACCAACGTGAATGCTAAGTTTTCAAAGGCATTGAGCCTGTGTTTGGACTAATTTTTTTTTATAATTTTTTAATTTAAAAATTACAAAAAGGTTAATTGATTTGATTTATTTGTTTTTTTCTCACTTTTTTTAATTTTTTCTATATAATTTGACATCTACTTTTTTACAAAAAAGCTAAAAAATTTAAAAATTACTAAAAAAAAAACTAGTCTAAACACTGGCTGAATTTCAAATTGGCACTGCGGCTTGAAGCTTCTTGTTCTTCGGTTTTTTCTCTCTTTTTTTTATTATACAAAAATAAAATAAAAAAATTAAAAATTGAAAAATAATTATTATTTTTACATTGATATTATACCTCCGCGGAGCTTACAATTAATTTACCATGATCAACTTTCGTGGTTAAAAATAATAATTTAATAATATCATTCAAATCATACAATCAAACATGATAATGACCATTAAAAGTCGAGATTAAATTGTTTGTAAAATTGAGTTAGCACAATCTAAATTTATCTGAACCCATGATAAAATCATAGATAATCAAAGACGGCTCTGATACCAATTATTGTGTTAAACTGCTAATATTCTAAGATTATATCTATAATTTTAGTCAAAAAAATATCCAGTTGGACAAATGCTGAAACAGGCTCTAGATTTGGTTAGATGACTTCAGTTGCTGCAACAATTTTTAGTTAACGATCCGTCGTGATTTTTAACTTCTACTCAAATCTCTGACACAAGCTCTCTGCTGTATTCCCGAATGCTAAATATGAATAAAGTGTGAGTTTTGATCTATCGTGTTTTTCAAAACATTCTTAATTAAACTTAAGATTTTCAGAGAACGTGAAAACTCTAGCCACCTAATCATTGACTGAACAATATGAATTCCCACATCAAGTCTGATAACAGCATATAAATAGGTTAAAACAAGAACCTGTGGAGTAATAAGACATGGGCTTTCAATATAATTATGAAATCATGTTTTAATCTAGAAACAATTTCATAAAAATATAAATTATAATTCATTCGATTAAAGACTTATAATTGCACTCTCAGCCTTATTCCCAAAACTATAGTATTCGAGTTCCTGTTATTAAATATTTGTTTATTTTTTCTATGTTAAGATTTCCAATATATGTCAATTAAATTAAATTACTGATAATTATAATTAATCAATTTCTTAAATAAATTCTTTAAGATCTCATGCTTAACTTATTTGACTGCTGGATAATTAAATTTACCTGCAGAGTTTGGCTCGGTCAAAACTTATAAACTTCCTTAAGGGGGTATCGTCAATCCCTATCTTTCGGGATGTACATTCCGTCAATAATTAATATTCACCATATAATCAATATCGTTATCGAACTCACCGGGATTATATACCTATAAAAAATTGCACCCTTTAATGAATTAAAATTACGAATATTAAATATACATAAATAATTAGTTATTTCGGAATTAAGAGTAGAAGCACTCATAGTAACTTTGGAGTGTGAATTAATTTATATAGTTAGTGTAAAATTAATTACCCTAACGTGGTCCTGTTCACTACACACAAAGTGTACAAGCACAGCAAGTCAGAATAATAGGCAAAGCTATTATCTATTTCTCGTAATCAAGACAAATCTACTAAAACTCTGCGCTACAGTTGTACCGATAATTTTTCTAATTCCATCTAAACTGTGAATCAAAAATTTATATTCTATAAGAACCTTTAATCTTATCTTTCGTGTGCAAACCAAACTTTACACACTAGATTAAATACTATGTAGAATAAAAGACATTCATGCACGTCATCAAATAAATAATGAAGTGCATACATTACTCATTAAGATTATCATAAAATAAAAAAACTAATTTTATTAACTCAAATACTAAAACTAAAAAATATAATTTTTAGTATCCAACCCTAACATGTTGAACACGCGAGAAAGACAACGATTGATGAGAAAGACAGTTGTTTCAAAGGTAAAGTGTTAATATTTTTGAGGCAATGAAACATAAGCAAGTAAAGCTAAGCCAGTCTCAACAAAATAGCGATTGCGGCGTTCAATTTTTTCATTTTGTTCACGAGTATGAGGACATGAAAGACGATGGATAATACCATACTATTTGAAGAAAGTTGTTAGAAAACGATATTCCCCGCCCTAATCAGTTTGAATTTGTTTTATTTGTGTAGAAAATTATCGTTCAACTAACAATTTAAATTGAATGAAAATTTGAAATACATCATATTTGAGAGAAATGGAAAAATACCACAAATACTTGAAAAATGCATTAAGAAATAATATGAAATAATGATGGCCATCAGAAAATGGAACGGAGACGGGCCCCATACATCACTAAAAATAAGTTCTAATGGTGCTGAACATTGAAAATTCATTATAGATAAACATAAACAACATGACGTTCCTAGCTGACAGGCATGACAAAGTGCCAACCTTTTATTGCAAAAAGACGACAAATTATTCTTAACAAGATTTTGACGAAGAACACGGTGGTGAGAATGACTAGGAGAACGATGCTAGCAAATAGAGTCAAAACTTTTCAATACATGAACAGATGGCGAGATTAGAGTAGAGGTAGAGAGGTTGTAGAAATCGGATTTATTCCCCCCTCGAAGAATGACTTTCTGGGTGAGCTTATCCTTGATAAAAAAAATGAGGGGTGAAACTCAAAGAATTTATTGTTGTCCTTGCTAAATTGAGATACAAAAAAAAAGAAAGAAGAGATTTAGTGAGAGAGGGAACATGTAAGACATTGAAAAGATAAAAAGAATTAGATGGTGTGGGGATTGCTGTTTTACCAATTTTTGTAATTGGAAGTCCCGTACCATTGCCAACATGAAGTTGTTTTGATCCATGGTAATCATCATGATGAGAGAGGGTAAGAAGATCAAGAGTAGCATGATGAGTTGTGCCGGTGTCAGGAATCCAATCAACAGAAGGAGTAGGCGTATGAGCATATGAGACAAGATGAGCAAAAGGAGCAATGGTGTGGTAGTACCGTTGATAACAGAACAGTGCTGTCTAATTATGCCTATTGCAAATTTGACAATGAGGCCTGACATTTGTGGACAGTGGGCGATGATTGCTTCGGGAATCGGTAGAATGATGACCATTATAATGGCCACGACCATGACCACGGGCATGGTCATTGAGACTACCACGACCACGTTGATCAGAATTTGAACTGCGGTGAACAATACTGGCTTGTGGAGAGGACTCGAAATGGTCAACAATGGAAATAGAGGAAAAAGTATTTGAATGGAGAAGGCTGTGTAACTTCGAATAAGAGACGGGAGAGGAGCGAGTAGCTAGGGACGTCACAAGATCACGAACCATGGAATTCAAGCCTTTGAACACAGAGATTGGAATCTTGGAGAGAAAGCGGACGACCAGTAGTAAAAAGTTCATTAGATAAAATTTTGGATTTGTGGAGGTATTGAGTAGCGGGTAGATCACCTTGTTCGAAATTTTGAAGATGCAAGTTTAGTTGTATAATGCAAGTATGTGAAGGAGTGGCAAGTGCATACTCGAGAATACATCAAATATTATGGAACGAAGTGAGGCCAACGACAAGGGGAAGAGCTTCGTCAGACAAAGAGGCAATTAAGAGACTCATTAAAAATTGATTTTTTGCAACCCAAGCTTTAAAATCAGGATTTTCAGTGGTGGTATTGTCGTGGGTAATAATAGGTCAGGATAGGGATATGAGTCGTCAACATAGCCAAGAAGGCGTTGACCTCGAAGATATGATACTGGTTGGGTTTTCCAATAGAGGTACGTAGTTAGTGTTGGTGACTTTAAGAGAGAGAATGGTGAGCATGGTGAGCGAAAAAGAGGAAGAGGAAATTGATGGGGGACGATAATTAGAAGTAGGTAGAGTTGACTTTGTTGATGTGGGTGATGAAGACGATGTTGGAAGAGATGCCATGGCTAGCGACGGAAAAGTCTAAGGATGAAGAAATGGGAAATGATCAAAATGCTGAAGAGATACACGGCTGAAGGAAACCCCGTGAAGGAAATTATCAAGGCTCTGATAACATAATGGAATTACTTTTTTCAAAATCCCACAAATCAGCCGTAGGTTCATCATGTACCTATACATGGGTAAAAGAATAGGAAAGATATAGGTTGTTTGAAAATCAAATACAACAAAATTTGAGAGAATATTCTTAAAGATAATATAACTAGATTTCAGGGAGATTAAATCTGAAAATATTTTGCGAGATAATATAACCAGATTTTGGGGAGATAAAATCTGATTATCTAATATATATATATATATATGTATATATATATATATATATTGTTGCCTATAGTTAGAATTAAGAGTGACACTCATAAAAATTATTTTTAATACATTGTTACTTTAAATAATTAAGGAGTTTGTTCACTATTTAAACCCAAGTTATGATAAAACTATGCTTAAAGTGTGTTTCTAGTAGTTATACAATCTAATTCAATCATGTCATCGTATAAGAGATGATTAAATAGAAATTCTATCTATTCCATGTTTCGAGTGAATTCATTCAATATCTTTTATTCAATCCTAACCCAAGGAGGGTCAAAACATGGGAACCGATAGTAGAGGCTCTCGAGAAAAGATTGAAGAATTGAGAAAAAAGACACTTATCAATGGCAGGTAGATTAACCCTAATCAAGGCTACCATGCCTATGTTGAGCCTAAAAATCAAGATTCGATGATTATGTATAAGAATCATAAAAAAATTTAGACGGGCAAGTGCCAAAACAGGTTCCAGATTAAAACTCTTAATATCGAATAATAAAAAAAATAAACCTGATATAACTTGCGAAGCTAGAAAAGAATTATACTTGCAAAATTTATTTGATTTGATTTCATTTTCGATAACAAACTTTAATTTAAAGATCAACACGATTATTGGTTAGCAATCTTATCTCCAATTAAGTCTTCTGCCGTATTCCCGAACACTAAGAACACGATGAAAGTATGAACTTTGTTAACCATGTTATTCAAACCCTAATTAGCTACACTTATATTTTCACGAAAGACGTGGAAACTCTAATCTTGAAGACTGAATGAATGAATTGTGGTGGCTAAGGTTTATAACAACGTTTATATAGGCTACAACAGGGACTCGTGGAGTAAATAAGATACGAGCTCCTAATGTAATTATGAAATCTTACCTCAACTAAGAAGTAATTTTATAAAAATATAAATTATAATTTATTCCACTAAAAAATTATAATTACACTCTCGACCTTATTCTTAAAATTGAATAATTCGAGCTCCTATTATTAAATACTTATTTATTCTCTTCCACGTTAAGATTACAGATACTCGCCGATTACATTAAATTACTGACATTTTTATTTAATTGACTTTTTTAAAAATTTCTAATGACCTTCTCCTTAACTTGTTCGACATACCAAATTATAAAATTCACCAATAGAGTTTGGCACGGTCAAGACTTATAAATTTCTTTAAGAGAGTATCATCAATCTCGATTATGGGATGTGAATTCTATCAATAATTAATATCTTCCATATAATTAAGGTCGTTATCCAATTCATCGAGATTGTTGACCCGCAATAGATTACACCTTTTTAATGAATCAAATTAACGACCATTAAATATAAGTGTATAATAATTATTTTGTGTTTAAAAGTATAAGTACCCATAATAATCATAGGGTATAAATTAATTTATATAGTTAGTATAAAATTAATTACCGCAATGCGATCCTATTCAATACATATAAAATGTACTAGCACAATCAGTTGGAACAATTGCCAAAATAATTACCGTTCTTCATAATCAAGACAGATCTACTAAAATATTGTACTATAACCGTACCGATTGTGTGTCCAATTCCATTTAAGGCTGTGAATTAAAAATTTATGTTCTACAAAAACTAATAATCTGGTGTTTTATGTGTAAGCCAAACTTTACAAATCAAATTAAATACTATGTAGAATAAAAGACATCCATGTACAATCATTAAATAAATAATGAAATACATACATTTGCTCATGAAGATTTTCATAAAATGAAAAAAATTAATTTTGTTAATAAATAAAATTAAATACCAAAACTTAAAACATGATTTTTAGTATACAACCCTAACAATCTCCTACTTATACTCAAAACGACGCTGCCATATATTTAACTCCCATACTCTTTACATGACTGTCAAAAGTCATAACTGGTAAGTCTTTTGTAAAATGATATGCAAGGTTGTCTATTGATACAATCTTGGTCACAGTTACGTCACATCTCTGTATGATCTCTCATATCAGGTGATACTTACGCTTAATATGCTTTCCTTTCTTGTGGGATCTTGGTTCCTTCGAGTTGGCAACAACTCTACTATTATCATAATAAAATGTAATAGTCGGCTATACTAAAGGTACCATATCCAGATCCAGTAGGAAATTTCTGAGCCAAACGGCTTCATTGGCAGTTTTAGAAGCTGCCACATACACGGCCTCCAAGGTGGAATTAGCAATGCAGGACTGCTTGATACTCTTCAACTTATGGCTCCACCTTCCGAGGTAAATCATATCCCGAGGTAAACTATCGGGAGTCCTTATCTGACTGGAAGTCGGAGTCCGTGTGCCCCAAAGGCATTAGACTCTCTGCCTGGTAAATCAACATATAATCCATAGTCCTTTTTAAGTACTTGATTATATATTTTATCGCTGTCCAATACTCATGCTCTGGATCAGATTGATATCTGCTAACCATGCCAATGACAAAATAGATGTCGGGTCTAGTACAATACATAACATACAGGAGACTTCCTATTGTCGAAGTATAAGGAACTGTCTTCATCTTCTCTATCTCAGCAATTGTCTTAGGACACTAGTTCTTAGATAGAGTGATTACGTCCCTTAAACGGAGAAAGTCTTTCTTAAAATCCTTCATGCTAAAACGAGCAAATATTGTTTCGATATAAGTAGCTTGTGATAAGTTCGATATCCCTTCTTTTCGATCTCGTATAAGTTTGATCCTAAGGATGTGACTGGCTTCTTCCAAGTCTTTCATATTGAACTGGCTAGATAACCATACCTTCACCAAAGATAACACCCCCACATCGTTTTCGATGAGCAAGATATCATCCACGTAAAGTATTAAAAATACCACCATGCTTCCATCACACTTCTTGTACACCGAAACTCATTAAGACATTGATTAAAATCATAAGACTTAATGGACTGATCAAATCGAGTATTTCAAGACCTAGATACTTTCTTAAATCTATAAGTGAATTTCTTAAACTTGCACAGCATGTGCTTTTGGTCCATTGCTATAAAATCATCTAGTTATATCATATAAATACATTCGTCAAGACTTTTGTTAAGAAAAGCTGTCTTGACATTCATTTGCTAAATTTTGCAATCGAAATTTGCTGTAATGAATAAGAGAATCCAGATAGATTTAAGTATGGCTACCGACGAAAAGGTCTCCTCATAATTGATTATTTCTTTCTGAGTGAACCTTTTTGCAAAAAGCCTAACTTTGATGGTTTTTACCTTATTGTCTACTCCTCTCCTCTTCTTATAAATCTACTTGCATTCGATGAGTTTTATCATTTTGAGTGATTTTAGAAGTTTTCAAACCTGATTAGAGTACATAGACTCCATCTTAGAATTCATAAACCTTTACTAAAATTCTGCATCTTTATCTTAGAGTGCTTCGTTGTAGTTCAGGGTTTAGTATCCAGTTCTCCTAAAATTTTATCAAAAGACTTTCTCAAGAATATATACCAATTAGGTTCACGAACAACCCTCTCACTACAACGAGGCACTACTTGTGTCAGTGTACTAGCAGTGATATGCTGTCTTGATTTTGAATCCTGTTCACCATTACCGATAAGCTGTTTTGGTTGTGATATTAGCATATCAATGACAGTAATCTGATCTGGTTCATGATCTTCATATGTTATGATAATTCTCTCACTACGATTAGGCAATGGGATATCGATGTCAATTTTTCGTGGTACTTCTTCTGTACTACTGGTATTTCTTCTCAATTCATCTAGAACATTTTTACTTTGGGCTTGTGGCCTATTACATAATTCTCTTCTAAGAATCGATCATTGTTATTGACAAGACCATTTGATCCTTAGAATTATAAAATAAATCACCCTTTATTTCCTTGGAATACCCAATAAAGAAACAAACTTCTCGTCCTTGGTTTCAACTTATCTGTATTTCCTTTTAGCATGTGTCCTGGACAACCCCAAATATGAATGTGTCTTAGAATGGGCTTACACTTTGTCCACAATCCTGTGGGAGTGACAGGTACTGACTTAGAAGGTAATAAGTTTAGAATATAAGCCGAATTTAATGCAAATCCCCAAAACGAATCGGATAACTTTGAATAACTCATCATAAATCTTACCATGTCCATAAGAGTTCTATTTCTTCTTTATGCTATACCATTTTATTGTAGAGTGTCCAGTGCAGTTAATTGGGATCTGATCCCTTCCACTGACAAATAGTCCCTAAACTCTCTAAAGAGGTATTTGCTATCACGGTCAGACTGTAATGTCTTGATACATTTTTTCAGATATTTTTTCATTTTTGCCTTAAACTTTTTGAAACATTCAGACTTATGGTGCATCAAATAAATATATCCATACATTGAGTAAACGTCAATGAAAGTGATTAAATACCCAAAATCTCCTGTAGCCCGAATAGTCATAGGTCCACATAAATCAGAGTGAATTAGTTTCAACGGTTATTTAGCTTTATAGCCTTTAACCAAAAATGACCTCTTGATCATTTTTCCTCCAAGTAAGATTCACAGACTAGAAGTACCTCCACTTCCAATGAACTCAAAGGTCCATCTCCAATTAGTCTATTTTTTTAAAAAAGTTGATATGACAGGTGTAAATGCCAAAGATACAGTTGGTTCATTTTAAAAGGTACATTTCTATTAAATGGTAAATTAGATGTGTTATTCAATTTATTTTCTTGCAGTGTAGAAGAGATAAGAGTTATAATATACAGATCATTTACCAATATACCAGAACAAATAAAACGTTTATTATCCTTAATAATTACAGAGTTATTAAAATAAACAGAATAATTGTCTTAACCAATCTAGAAACTAAAATTAAATTCCTTCTTGTGAAAGGTACATAAAGACAATTTTTTAAAATTAAAACCCTATCTCTACTAAAACTAAGAGTGACATCTCATATGTAACTGTTTTCACCCTTGTATTATTGCCCATGTGTAGGTTTATTTCTCTATCACTGAGCTGTCTGGTTTCTTAGAACCCATATAAAGAATTACAGACATGATTAGGTGCTCCCATATCTACACACCAGGTACCGATAGATAACATTGCTAAACATATTTCAATAACTAGTGAACAAAAGTTACCTTAGTTGTTCTATTTGTTGAGATAGACAGGATATTACTTCTTCCAATACCCTACCTGGTTGCGGAGAAAGCACTTTCCTATCAGTTTTTTCACACTAGCTTTAGGCCCATTAATTGCCCTTAGGCTTGTGCTTCCCTATTTCTGAATCTTTTTCTTCGTTTTACCTTTCAGTTTAGTAGAATAACTTTTTTCTTCAATAAAGACACTTTTCGACTTCTTAAGAACACCTTCAGCTACTTGAAGTCCTTTAAGTAGTTTTACTAGGGAAATACTAAGTTTGTTCATGGTATAGTTCAGGCAGAACTTCTTAAAATTATCAGGCAATTACTGGAGTACGATATTGAGTTGGGTTTCCCTGTTAATCTCAGTTCCAAGGATCTCCAGTTCATTGAGAAGACTAATGATCTTTACAAAATGATCCATAATTGGAGTGCCTTCAGCCATGTTTGTGTTCATTAGGGATTTCATGACCACCTGCCTAGCCGCACGATTTTGATCCCTAAACATCTTTTTAAGGTTCATAATTATGTCATAAGCACTGAACATTGACTAATGCTGATGCTGATATATATATTTGACATAGATGCCTAAATGTAACAACGAGTCATCTGATCAGTCTTCTACCACTTTTGATAAGGCCAGGCTTCGTCATCAGCTGTCTTCTCATCAGGCTTTGGTGGACATCTCTATGAGCACAAAATTATAATCCTTGGTAGTTAAAACGATGCCCAAATATCTTTTCTAATCAATATAATAAGGACCTATGAACTTATTTTATATGAGTATAGTCGCGAGAGGATTGAAAGCCGTTTTGTCCTAAGAATTACATAATTAAAAACCATCAATTATGATGAGTAAAAATTTTAAATTCTTTTTAAGATTTGATTCTCTCTACCACTTTTAAAAGAATTTGCAAGTAACCTGGTACACCGTGAATAACATGTCTCAATGAAAATGCCGTCTACTATCCAGTATTTGTTTAGACAGGTCAATTTCTAATAATTTTTACTATTTAGGTAACAGATCGTGCCAAGTAAAATTAATCAGCTGGAGTAACTTCAGTCCTATAAATAATAGTAATGACTCAGATGAAGAAGATACTATTATTTATAATTAAGTGTAAACCATAACTTAATTCTAAATTAATTGCTTCACAATAAACCCTTCAGATGGAGAAGTGATTCACACTGACAATTATTCAGAATTATTCTTAAAGAAGATTTGTATAGGTGATACCGTAGTTAATTCTGTCAAATGGGGAGGAAAGCACTTAAAACTAATACACGAAATTAATTACATCACCTATAAACTATTGATGGAGACCGTGAGATTTATCTATGAATAAATTCGTTCACCCACTTAATTTTTAAAATATTTTGAGGGTTATAAAAAAATATTTGATTTTAATAAATTTATAATTTTCAAAAAAAAAAAACACACGTTACAATAGATTCAGGTTTTAACCATTTTTACGTGTTATATGTGCAACAAATAAAATTTTTAAAATTTTCTTTATTTTATGAAAAATATGATTTTTAAATAAAAACTTAATAATATAATGTAATTTTCTACACATTAAAAACAATTTTCAAAAAAATAATTTATTTAAATTAAACTTTTTAACAAATTCAAAATTCAAAATTAACCAACACGTTTTTTAAGATACTAGATTCTAAATTCATCTTAAACGTGTTTTTGAGTAACAAAATAAAATTTTTATATTTTGTTAAAAAGATTAAGAAAATTCAATTTTATTTTCATCGTTACTAAAAAAATTAATTTCAAACAATGAGTTAATTAAACTAAACAATAAGCAATAATCAAATAAATAAGTCATACACGCATTTAAATATAAAATAAATAAATAAAAAATATCCCAACTTTTATGGTCAAGCTATAACTCTTTGTGTCAAAGAATTTCTATTCATTCATGTTTTCTTGCAATTCTGTTAGATACATAGCACTACAATAGTAACAATCATGTAGCCATTAGTACACTATCTCGAACAGTCAAAGTCCGACACAACATTACCCTCGCGTCGCCACGTCCACTGCTGCACATGCGCCACGCGTCACGCACGCTGCCCTGCACCTCGTTGCTGCTGCTCACCGCTACTTCTTTGGCGTCATACTTCGTTCTTTGACGATAACCGAACTTCGAAAAACAAGATTTACATGGATTTTGAATAAAAATAATATCACACGTAATTCTGTGCCTCTGGATGAGTTCACAATTCAATAACCACGATTCAAATATCGTGAAAAATCAGAATTAATTAAACAGTCATTAACTACGCAATCAAACATGCAAAAATATGAACATTAAAGCCGAGATTAAATTACTTACAAAATAAAAGTTAGTACAAATTTAAATCTATGCGAACTCTAGTTTAATTTATACATGTAATCAAAGACCGCTCTGATACCAATTGTTGGCCTGAAAACCAAGATTTGATAATTATATACTAGAATTGTAGAAAAATTCGAATGGGTAAGCGCCAAAACAGGTTACAGATTAAAACTTTTGATATCGAACAATTAAAGAAATAAACCCGGTATAACTCTTGAAGTTAGAAAATAATAATACCTACAAAATCTGTCAGATTTGATTTCATTTTCGACAACAAACTTAATTTAAAGATCAACACGGTTATTGACCGACAATCTTATCTCCAATTAAGTCTTCTATCATATTCCTGGACGTCATGAACACGATTAAAGTGTGGGCTTTGTTATTCGTGTTCTTCAAACCCTAATTGGCTACACTTAGATTTCACAAAAGACGTGAAAACCCTAATCTTGAAAACTAAATGAATGAATTGTGGTGGTTAGGATTTATAACAACGTTTATATAGGCTATAGTAGGAACCTGCGTGGTAAATAAGATACGAGTTTCTAATATAATTATGAAATTCTACCTCAACCAAAAAGTAATTTTATAAAAATATAATTTATAATTTATTCAATTAAAGAATTATAATTGTACTCCCGATCTTATTCTCAAAATCGAATAATTTGAGCTCTTGTTATTAAATACTTATTTATTCTCTTTCACGTTAAGATTACGGATGCTCGCCGATTAAATTAAATTACTGACATTTTTATTTAATTGAATTCTTCAAAAATTTCTTAAGACCTTTTACTTAACTTATTCGGCATGCCAAATTATAAAATCTACCTGTAAAGTTTGGAACAGTTAAAACTTATAAGTTTCTTCAAAGGGGTATCAATAATCCTGATCACAGGATGTTGATTCCGTCAACAATTAACATCCACTGTATAATTAAAGTCGTTATCCAACTCACTAAGATTGTTGACCCATAAAAAATCACACTCTCTAATGAATTAAAATGACAAACATTAAATATACGTGTATAATAATTAATTTGAGATTAAGAATATAAGTATTCACAATAATCATGGGGTGTAAATTAATTTATATAGTCAGTATAAAATTAATTATCCCAACACAGTCCTGTTCAATACCTACAACGTGTACTAGTACAATGAGTTGGAACAATTGTTGAAACAATTATTGATCCTGTAATCAAGATAGCTCTACTAAAATATTGTACTATTGCCATACTAATGGTGTGTCCAATTTCATCTAAGATTGTGAATCAAAAAATTATATTCTACAAGAGCTGATAATCTGATTTTCTGGTTTTTTTAAGAAACTAATGAAGATTTTTATAAAATAGAAAAATTAATTTCATTAATAAATAAATTAAATATCAAAATCTAAAATATGATTTTTAATATACAACCCTGAGAGTCTAATTTTCTTATTTAGGATGCCTATAAGGAGCAGCTTAAGAAACTACAAAGGCATTTTTCATGGAGAGGAGACGAAGGGAAGAGAAAGATGTACATGGTGGCATGGGACATACTTACGAAGAGCAAAGAACATGGGGGATTGAGGATTACCCCACTAAAAGCTAAGAATGTGGCCTTGCTGGCAAAATAGTGGTGGAGATTTGGAAACGAAAAAGAGTCCTTGTGGAGGAGGGTAATTTTGTTTTTGATAAGGTGGAGGAGGGTAATTATCTCTAAGTATGGCAAGAGCATAGGGGAGTGGTCTCCAAATCCCACCTCGAAAGCTAAAGTATCTGTGATTTAGAAGGAGATACTCAAAATTGGAGAGGAAGAATTCAGATATTCCAAAGACATCCTAAACTCAAATTTGTGGATCCAATTGGGAGATGGGGGGAGTGTGAAATTCTGGAAGGATAAGTGGGTTAGGGAAAAACCTATCTACGAATGTTATGAAAGGTTGTTAAATCTTTCAATCCTAAAAGAATGCTCTGTAAAGGAGATGTTATGCATTGTGCAACAACAGGCTGTAGGGGAAAACTTTAGGAGCATCACTTTGATTTTTAGAAGAAAACTCTTTTTGTGGGAGATGAAACAGTGGGGGGAAATTGCTAGAAAGTTGAAAAGCTTCAAGTTTCAAGATGGCAAAACAGACTCAATGGGGTGGGAAGGAGGAGAACACGATGAATTTTCTGTAAAATCCTTTATGAGGCTGATGAACCAAAAGTTGGTATTATCAGGGGACACTTGCAGTATCTTATGGAAGTGGTCAGGCCCTCCTAAATGTCAAATATTTCGTTGGCAAGTTCTAATGTGTAGAATTGCAACAAAGAAACTTCTCTTTAGGTGGAAAGTCATACCTAGTGCAGTGGGCCTTTGTTCTGTGTTTTGTCACCAGGAGGTGGAATTTATGGATCATCTTTTGATTAGACGTAGATTCTCTTGGAAGATCTGATGTGGCATCTTGAGTTGGTGGGGAATTTCATGGGTCTGTCCTAATAGCTACAAAGAAGTTTCAGTCGGTGCTCTAGTTCTCTATTCAAAGGTTTTGAGAGACAGATGTGGAAGATGTTATTTATTGCAACATCCTTGTCAATTTGGTTACTAAGGAACAAGATACACTATCGTAATGAGCCAGCGGACTAGGATGAACTCCAAAAGCTTATTAAGTTGAAATTTACATGGTGGGTTAAAGCTAAAATAGAGAGGAAGAAAATTACTATTCAAAATGTGTTTTATAACAAATAGGAGCTCCGAGGATTGCAATCTTCTAAGCCTAAGAGGTCAGGAAGAAGCCAAAGAGTGGGCATATGAAGCAAGAGAAACAGAAACCTATTATTTAGAGCAAAATGGAATATACCCATTATATATATATAAATTAGAAACCTAAGTTCTCTTCGAAATTCTTAGTAATGCTAAAAGATGACTATGTCATATCACAACTTTTAGATATCCATTTTTGTTTTTAAAAACCTTCGTTATATGTTAAAAACCTACTTTATCGCAAAAATCCAACCAATCGGTATAACACATACATTCTAACCCAAGTATATTGAAATAAGTGTATCCATAGTCCAAGGGACAAAAAACATGATAAAAAGGTCAATGATGATGAAAAATAACCTTTTTCAAAATATTTGGCCAAAAACGGATAAAAATTGATTAAAATTCTGACATACCATCGCTATTTTAATCATAACTTTTTCTACAAAAAGAATTTTATTGCGAGAGTAGTCTCATCGGAAAGAAGACTTTCGGGACATCAATTTGAGTATAAAAACGTCCAAATTCGGAGTCCGAATGTGAGAGATATAATCGAAAGAAGTTGGTGCTGCGCAGCCAGTCCGCTTGAGCGGACAGAGGGCGCTTGAGCGCCCAAGCTCTCTGCTATGTGACTGCTAGAGCGGACAAGATTCTGCTCGAGCGCGCTGGTACCCGAGAAAAATTCAGATTTTTTCCTATTTTGAGTTTCTAGCTTTAATACCTTTAAACACTCATCAAACATGTCTCATATATCAATTTTCATCCCAAAACATTAGATTCAAATCTCATAAACCCTTTTTATACAATAAATTTGAACATATCATGGTTAATCTTTTCTCAAAAATCCTCATTTTCATCAAACCCAACTCAACCCACACACAAATCTATCAATCTTTCAATCATGTATGAAATCGACTAGATTTTATTCATGTAAACAAAATATCAACTCAAATCAACGCAAAACATACAAGATAATCTAAATTCTACTTTGGATTTGCTCGAAAACTTAAGATTACACCAACTTCTCACTGCTAGGGTTTGGACCTTAGGTGTTCTTGCCTCCTCAAAGTTTTATCTTCAATTTCTTTACTCCAAAGCTTGATTTCCACCCTTACTTGCTCCAAATCTAGCTTCAATCTTCAACTTGAGGGATGGAGGGTTAAGGTTTTCATGTGTGGTGGTGGCCGAAGAAGAGAAGAGAAGAGGAGAAGGTGAGGAGAAAAGAGAAAATGGGTTTTTCTCATGTGACTGACATATATACATATATATACATCATCAAATCTCTTCAACATTCGAGAATACTCTAAATATCTCCCGATAACCCGCTCGAGCGGACCCCCACCGCTCGAGCGGTAATTCCTAAACCTGAATTCCACGAATTTTTTCAAAAACTCAACGCAGACTTTCAACTTTGCTCACATTTTATTATTTGAATCTCTCCCTTAACTTAGCCATAACAACATCAGTCATTACTATATATCTCAATTTCACTTTGACATATTATTAATTTAACAGTTAACAAGCAAAAATTTTATAGCACTCATGTCCAAATTTAATTTGATCTCTTCTCTTACCGAAAATATAAAAGAATAAAGTAAATAGATACCGGGTCCTTACATATAATACTTATCTTTTGCCGGTAAAAAAAATAAAAAAATAAAAAAAGGCAACTTGGTAACTTGGACTATTCATACCATGATTAGTAGATGGTTAGCAAATTAAAACAATTATTCAGTATTTTTATAACAATGCTGCATACCAATCATTAAATGAAACATCTTTTGCCCGTTGAACAAAATATTAACAAAAAATAGTAAACCTTATTAAATAGTACACTAAGTAATCTTGATAGTGTAGCACTAACTAGACTTATTTTAAGAGTGTTAAAATAATTGTTCAGTTGCAAAAGAATGCACAGTGTAATTTATGATTAGTAAAAAGATCCACAGTAATTGCCTCATGACTCTTGATAATATGACAATTGAAAGCAAAAGGAATTAATTTGGCAATCAAAATCAATCAACTCACAGCGGTAAGGGTCAACTTAAAAATTAAAATTGAACCTGGGGTCGGTGCTGTGCTATAATTCACGGTATCATATTGTACATTTGTTTAACTATTTATTTTTAAATTATATTTATTATTTATTTTTTAAAATAAAATATGATTTTATCAATTAATTATTAATATTTAATTAATTTAATTTTTTACATAAATAATCTTCACGACAAATTACACAGGACAATTGATTCAAATTATAAAAGTAGATCTAAAACAAACCCCATAAAGGGCACATCAAGATATACTGTTCTTTGTGGACACAACACCCTCCTCTAGTTCCTTAAAATCACTCCTTGTAAAAAGAATAACCTCAACTACCAGCTAGCTCCTTTATCTTCATGAATAGAGATAATTCATCCAACATTTAACCTTATGGTTGAGTCAGTTCAA
>JAULJZ010173552.1:0-23864 GCA_032270985.1 Heliamphora pulchella
ATGATGTTTGATGGACTGTGGATGGTAAAGGAAAGTTTGTTTGATGTCCTATTATAGGGTGTTATGTTATGAATGAGAAGTGGATCTCCCTTGCAAGAGCATTTGAGAGGTCAAAGTACCGCTCAATGCCTCACTTTCTTTGTTTTCCTGGCTGCTTTGCGGGTAATCTTGACTCTGTTGATTATTTTGACTACTGTAGATTATTTGGGCCAACTAGCAAAACACTCCCAAACTGCTAAGCTGATATAGTGGTATTGCATGTATAGAATGGAAGAAGAGAGAGTGGTTAAATTGTAAGAAAGCTAGGGATCAAGAAGCATCTTTCATTCCATTTTTAGGATTCAATGGGACATGCCAACCTCAGTTATGCTGTTCCACGTATGGTGCCATGCAGGTTGTTGTTGGAAAAGTGCTAAGCAAGCTTTTGAAAGCATGCAGTTTGACTCGTGGAATATTTAAAGGGAAAGAAATAATGCATATTCAGGAGAATGAGAAGCCAGCCAAAAAAAAAAAAAAAGGGTGTGGGGGGGAATGTGCTGGGCCATAAGCACCTTCTATTTTTGGATGTCAAGAAAATTACCATATTCAATATCTTTTGTTGATTTTCACATGGACATATTTTTTGCTAATGGAGTTTAGCCTATGAAGTGAAGGTAGATTTCATGTATACGATAAAAGGGCCCCCCTTTTATGCACCCTTTTAGTGAAATTCTTAGATATATACCTAAAAGTATATATACATATTAATGCTTGAAATGTCAATCTCCGTTATATCTTGCAAAGAGAGCTAATTAATCCAACCCCATAGATATAATATCACATAAAATGTGATGGAAAGAAAAATACCTGTATATTGCTGCTTTCTGCCAGCTTTATTGCAGTATCATAATAAGACATTTGTAACATGTAGTCCACTAATATCCGCTTCAAACGAGTCCTGTTCCATTCCAACAAGTTATCTGTTCCTGCTGATTCTAAATGATCAAGGCGAGCCCGACACCTCTGTGCTTGCAAGTGGTCTGTACAGCTCCCTTCTGCCAACTGATTGACAACAATCATTAGGAGTTGTAATGGCATTACAAACAATAAGAAATTTAATAAAAATGCAAAACAACACTTCCTGATTTACTCTTCACCTATTCAAGAGAGTTTTGCTTTAATTTCAGCCAACAATTAGGGTGTTTGGAAGAGATTCTCCCAAATAGCTTATTTTCTTTTCTAAACTTTTTCTATGTTCTAGTTAAGATTTTTTACTCTTTAGATTTCTCTTGCCATGAGTAATCAAAAAAAGGGGGGAAAAATTTACCAAAAAAAGGAAAAAAATTCAGAGAAGACGAAATGCAGCTTACATTCGTCTTTCGTTAATTTTTTCCAAAATTGGTCCAAAAAAACTACTTTTTAGATTCGTTGTGACGAGAAGAATCAGGAAAATCAAAATTTTGAACACAATATAAAAAACAAGTTTAGAAAATACGAAAATAAACCATTCGGGAGAAGCTCTCCCAAACATCCTTCTTGTCCTGAATGCGATTGCATGAATAACCGAAACTTGAGATTCTTCAAATAGTCGAAAGTTATGCACCAGAACAGATTACGTATTGCTCCAAGTCAAGATCAATTCAGTGTTTTAACTTTTCCTCGTAGAGCTGTAAATAATGTATCTCAACATCCATGTTGTTTCAATGTCTAGAAGATTTAGAAACCTACTTTCAGTTCAATTTCAAAAAAACGACGCCAGTACTTGTATCGGAGACGTTTAAGTTAAAGTTAGTGTTCTCAGGCATCGAGATCAAACACGAACTCAAGACTTAATTGCGTTTCTTATCCCGCGTTTTCTCAGAAACCAACCAGAAAGTCAGGAGTGATATATAATGTACCTTTCTCTTGAGGCCTTGTAATCTGGAGACGAGCGAATCGAGGTGCTGAACGGCGGCGTCCCGGGATAAGTCGCCGTCGGAGGCGTCGGCGACGAAGGAAATGACGGCGGTCATCTCCTTCTCGGCGATGCGGTGGTTGGCGCGGATCGTCTTCTTGTAGTGCTCGAAAGGAACTCTGAGGAACTGGTGCTCTAGTTTCAGTGACTCCGCCAACTGATTCAGCTTCGAAGACGGAGCTGCGAGGCCGACGGCGCCACCCGCCGCGGTGCTTTCGGCGGTGGCAGGGGCGGAGTTGCCGTTGGGGAGCGATTCCATTTCCATGATTTCTACGGAGAATTTGATAGCGATAGAGCAGTCCCATCACGCAACTTTCGATTCTTATGAAGCAAATAGATAAAATACGTTAGCAGAAAACGACGACGCTTTAGTACTTGCGATCATCTTCAGATGCCCCCAATTTTCCCCCCAGATGTGTGAATTCAAGTCATCTTTTTTTTGTCAATTTCAATTTTATTTTTACATAATTTTAAAAATTCATCTTTTTTTGTCAATTTCAATTTTATATATTTTTATTTATTAACTCTTAGTGTTTTATTTTTTTATTAACCTAAAATGAATATATATATATATATCATAGTGTTTATTATACATATCTAATTTTTATACAAATTATATTTTAAGACTTACACGTCAAGATATATCAAAAGAAATTTATATTGAATATAAAGTTATAAAAATAAAAGATATATATTTAAAATTTATTGGCTTCTTGTCTTTTGATTTAAAATTATTTTAAACCAAATAATCTTGTAATCATGAAGTCACCTCTAACCAAATAAATGCTTTGCTTATTTGACTTAATGTGATTTAAATAAAATTTTATTTTAAAGTTAAGCTACCAAACGAATGCTAAGGCCCTGTTTTGTAATATTTATAATTTTTTATTTTTCATTTGCATTAAACAAAAAAATATATTTTTATTTAGTTTTTTAAAAAAACAAAAATAAAAACATGTTTGGTATATAGATATTTGGAAAGTATTAGTTGAATATTGTAGATGAATATAATGGTTGAATATGGTAATCAGATATGGTGACTATAGGTTTTAGTTAGTGGCGATAATAAGAGGTAGCAATAATGATCGAAAGTGATAGTCGGAGGTGATGGCCGTATATTGTGGTTGAAAATAGTGGTCGGATGAGGTGGTCAGAGGTGTTGGCCGAAAGGTGATGGATAGAGGTGATGATTGAAGGTGTTAGTCGAAGATTATAGTAAAATATAGCGATGGTGATTAAAGTAGTGGTAGGGGAAAAAAATATAATGATAATTTGTTTACGAAACAAGCAAAAACATATTTTTTATGTTAACAAGAATTTAGTAAATTTTAAAAATTATTTATATCTTTTTTAAAACAAAAATAATTATCAAATATGTTTTGTTAACAATTTACAAAAAGAATTAAAAACAAACGCTAAAAATATGAAACATAAAAATGTTACCAAACCGGGAATGCCATTAGCATACCAGTTTGTCAAAATAAGTAAATGAGGGTGCTTGGAAGAGCTTTTTCAGTTAGTTTTTAATGTCATATTATTAATTTTAGTAATAAATTAAATTTAATTTTAAATACTCATAACTTCTACTACTGGTTATATTAGTCTTGGCAACCCAAAAAGGGATGAATTAGGTCTAAAAATAATAATAACTATTTTTAAAAAAAAATTTAAAATTTTATGTTAGTCTTGGCAACCCAAAAAAGGGGTGAATTGGGTCTAAAAATAATAATAACCATTTTTTAAAAAAAATTTAAAATTTTTTTAATATCTCAAACAAATATAGCAAATATAAAAAAAAAATAGAGTAATAAGAATATTAAAGAGCTAAGGAAGAGAGAAATAGAACCCGACACCATGATTTATAGTGGTTCGGCTTCTTCCAAATCTACGTCAATTCCTCAAGACTCCCCTTGTGAATATCTACTATGATACGGATGTTTACGGGTACATTTAAAAGTTTTACAACAGTTTTAAGATGATCTTACAAAAACAACTACTATTTTCTTCTAATCACTCTTGAGCTATTATTTGAAAAATATCACTCATTCACTCAAATGATCAAGTGTAACTTACCATTAAATACAATAGATGAAGTATTTAATGAGATTCTCACTCACTCATTTTATAAATAATTAGCAATAAATGAGAAGTAAAGAGATGAGAGACCAAGAGCTAGAGTTAATGAACAATAAATGAAAGCTTGAGAGTTTGATATTTGATTTAAGTAATAGAACAATAGAATTGAAGCTCTTGTTGTTTAAATGTCTGAAAATTAATTCTTTATATAGTCTCTTGATGATTCATGATCGTTAGAGGTAGGTAGAAGTATTAAATGCAAAAATTTAACCGTTGATATCGGCGTCAGATTTGAAAAGTCGCAGGTGTTAACTCAATTCTATTTTGGGTCGACACTAATCTTCTATGGCTTGGTTCTTCAAGTGAATGGGTCGACTCATTTATTCGTTGGTGTCGACACAAATTTCTGCATCCTTCTCACCTACACAACGTGTTGACTCAAAATTATTTGGTGTCGACTTATTTAATACTTCAACTTTCCAAAAGAACCTCTTGGCGTTGGCACATATTGAATTTTGTGTCGACTCATAAATCTGGAGGATGATTCGATTCTTTTGTGCTGACTCAAAAATCTGTAGGAAGTCACGATTGTTTTGTGTCGGCTCATATTTGCTTTGGTGTCAACTCAATGTTTCCGAATGACTTTCGTGAGCCCTAAATAGTCTTTTGGTATCGACTCAAATTTCTATTTGTATTGACTCATTTTGTTACAGAAAGACTCAATTCTTTTGTGTCAACTCAAAAGTCTTTTTGTGTCGACTCATCGTGGAGTACTTAAAAATATTTTAGGCAAACAAGTTAAGGTGTCAACTTATTTGTTCAAAAGTGTCGACACACTTGAAATCATCAAGCTTTCTTTGCCTTAAGATATCGACTCAAATATCAATTAGAGTCGACACAAAATATTATTTCTCAAAAATACTTAAGTGTCAATTCATTTGATAAAGGAGTCGGCTCAAATGACTAAATGTGTCAACTCATTTGTCATTTTGTATTATCACTATCTTTTTGAAAATATTAAATATTATTTTTTTAAATCAATTTTACAAGAAAAATGAATTATACAAAATCATCAAAATCTAATTAATTAATAAAATTCTTGGGCTAACAAGTTATAATTAGTTTTTTATTTTATTTCAACTATAAGCTAATATATTTATCAAATACTAACAACTTCTACTATAAATTATAATTTTTAAATTATTAGTTTCAACAATGCAAAACACTCACATTAATACTTTTAAAATTACACTAAAAAGAATATTTAAAACCAAAAAGAAATAATTCTACATTAGTGTTTTGTTTTGTTTGTTTGTGTTTTTTTTTTTGTTTTTTGAGAACTCGACTTCATAAAAAATAAAATTGATTTAATATTTGTAGCCAAGTAATTAGATTACATTTGACTACCTATGTGTCACAAAATTATATTTATTATATGTTTATTTTTAGTCATTTGTAACCTAACCAGGTAACTATCGGTATCTAATTAATTTATTTATTTTATAAAATAATATACTTAATTGATTCCTACATGAATAGCTCACATAAAAATCTTTCTAGATGTCGAACCTCTTTTAAAAAAAATGCTTATTTTAATAGTTTAAAAATACTTTCCATGTTGTGACTAATTATTTTATTTTTTCAAATCAACTTGATAAAGCGAACTGAAAGGATAGTTTTTAAAGAAAAAAAATTATTAAAGACAAAAATAACTAACATAAAATTTACCTTATTTCTTATTTTTTATTTTTTATTTTTTTAAATATTTTGATCCAAGATAATTATTTTCAAGCTCATCTCCATTAAAGGAGCCTAAAATATAATATTTTGTCTAAGTAATAGAAAAAACTTACTAAAAATGGATAAAATAAAATAAATTAACAAGAAATTACCCAAACGGACCTTTCGCACTAACCGTCCGTTTGGTTTCAATAATTTGGGGAGAAAAAAATAAAATAATTTTTTTTCCTCGTTAATCACTTGTTTGGTTTATTCGAAAAGAAACATATTAAGATAATCGAAATAAAATAGAGAAAATGTTATTCTTTCAAATTGCACTTTTGAGAGAAAATATTTTACGTAATTAGTTACGTTTTATATTACTTAAATTATTTATCTAAAAATTTTAAAAATAATAATAATAATGAAATTTTTTTATTTTCTAATAAAACAACTAATGCTATTTTTTAATAAAGTCTACTCAAATAAGATTGAAAATAAATTGTTTCATTCTATCTTATTAAACCAAAAAAAAAAAGAGAAAAAAACACAATAATTTTATTTTATTCATTTTGTAATTAAAAAAACATAATTATTTATTTTATTTCCTCTTATTAATAACCAAATGAGCTTTTTAAGAATGTGCGTGATTGCCAAGATCCCATTCAAGGCTCATTGTTTCAGTGTGAAATGTTCACATTGGATTAAGGCTTTGTTTGGCATAGAATTTAGAGTCTTGCTACGTGTCTCAAAATTAACGACGGAAAAATTTGACCAAACTAATCAATACTTTTGTCCCGTCTTCTCCGTCGATCCATACTCTTTCGCCACCTCTTCTTCTTCCGAACACTTCTCAAATTCCTTAATTTTCAACTGCCTGGTGGGTTTGTCGATTTCAGAAGGTGGAGGGAAGGCCTCCATGCCTCATGCATTCTTTATGTTGGTGGAAATTTTCTAATACAGTTGAATCACAGTATAAAACTTTTCTCTAGCCCTCTTTCTTTTCTTTTTTTTTTTGTTTTTTCTTTTACTTTTTAAGTTATCAAACAAACTGTTAATGGTTACTCATTTTCTCAAAGACATAAAAAATAATAAAAAAGAAGATCAATAGAGACAAGATTCTACGTGGTAGGTAGTATTATAAAATATATTTGTATTGCTGAGATAACGGCGAAGTTAGACTGTATCAATCAATACATTGGCAAAAATTAAATTGAGAAATTTCTCATTTAAAACTAAGAATGATAAAATTAAGAAAATATATATGAGAAGTTTCTTATACTAAGTTTTGACACTAAGAATATATGAAAAAAATATGTTTTCACTGTCAATGTTTTCACTTTTTTGACACTAAAAATGTTTTCAGTATTTTTTATTAGTGATAATATCTTCATTTCTCACTGCCTCCTCAATTACGAAGGATTTTTTTACTTGTAATGTATTGTTATATGATATATACGTAAACACATACACTAGTGAGAATATTCTCACTTTTTTTGATACTATGAATGTTTTTACTGTTTTTAACACTGATAATGTTCTCAGTTTTTTTTACCAGCAATAATATTCCCAGTGTTTTGATCAGTGAAAATGTTTATTTTTATTTTGTTTTTGCAGTTATTTGTACATTATAACCAGTGAAAATATTCTAAATATTTTTCACTAGTGACAATGTTATCTATGATTTTAACCAGTGAAAATGTTCTTAATATTTTTGACCAGTAAAAAATGTTATCAGTGTTTTTAATCGGTGAGAATGTTTATTTTTATATTATTTTTACAATTATTTATATATTATGACCCGTGAGAATGTTCTTAGTGCTTTCTCAATCGCATGAATAGAGCTAGCTTAATAATATGCGACATTTCATTAAATAAGTAAACTTTCACTTAAGTTAAAGATAATAGCTCCAGAAAAATATTTTAATGACACAACTTTTATCATTATAATCTCTGTATTTGATTTGTATTTTTTTTTAAAATATTGAGTCAATAATACAAGGAGAAGGGGGGAAATCCATGGCTAATATAATGCGTTTGTATTTTGAAGTGGTTGCTGCTTTAAAATTTTGTTTCAAATTTGTTTCTTAATCTTGATTTGCTTCTTTGTCAGCGATAGAATCTGCAAGTAAAGACGGATGCAATTAATTTATTATTTTGGTATTTTTTTATATATTTTTATAATCAAAATAATTTATTATGTAATATTTATTAAGTAGATTATTTTTACAAAATATTAAATTAATCGGACATTAATAACTTTGTAAGTAGATCACATTTGTTGAAAAAAATAAATGGTAAATATAATCTTATAAAAAATAATGTTAAACTATATAATCAGATCATATAGTTCAAGATATCCAATTAATTTAATTTCTTTGTGAGTAATAAAATTAAGGAATACTACCAAATAAACGATTTTGATTATAAAAATATATTTAAAAAATAAAATATTAAATAAAACATGATATAGTGAAACTTTGAACCCACTTTAAAATAGGAACCATCAACGTGTGTTGAAGCCAGCTACACAATTCGGTCATTTAATTCGATAACAAGTTTAGGGAGGAATAGCTTTTTCGTATGATTTAAAGCTCGACTTGTTTGGGAACTTAAAGTCTTTTATTATGTTAGTTTTTTTATTTTTTTATATAAAATAATTTATATGTTTTTTAATAATATTATAACTTTTATTATACATATTTTTAAACTTTACTAGTCAAAAACTATCTAAACAAAATTCATATTGAATATAAAATAAAATAAAATAAAATATTTAAAAAAATTATAACAAATTATTTTGATTTAAAACTCTCACAGTTTAAAGCCACTTGAAACTATTTTTTTTAGCTTATTATCTTTTAACTTAGATTTACTCATATGATTCACCAAATGAACATTTTACTTATTTAACTTAAAATCGCTGTATGCAAAAAAAAAATAAATAAATAAAACTAGCTTAAAATTGCCAAACCAGATCTATATTACTAATGACTATAACAATGCTCTTTATTCACCACGATACATGATGAAAAGATAAACACAGAATGCAAAACACCATTATTTCCTAGCTAGTATTTAATTTGAATATTATTTTGTTTAGCATGAGAAAAAGGTGAATCCCTTTTTTGGGGAGTCACTTCTCCAAAAAATTTTATAGTCTCAACATTGCTCAAGACTGTATTTTACGTGAATTTATAATGATAATTTGAATTATTTATTTTATAAGTCTTACATAGTAGATCATTTATACAAAAAAATTATTTTAATCAAATATTTATAAATATATGAACAAATGACAATTTATTACAAATAAATGAATAATTTTAGTTTAAAATAGGTGTAAAGTCTTGAGGGGAAGTGACCCTTTTTAGGGCCTTGGTAAATCATTTAGCCCTGTTTGGATTGTTGTTTATTTGTTTATTTTATTTGGTTTATTTTTGTTTTTAGTGAAATTTTTATAGTTTGGTTAAATTATTATATTTTTTTATTCTTCTCATCGAGACGAGTCGAAAAAGTAATTTTTTTATCAAAATATTAAAAAAAACTCATAAAAGACAAAAATAAGTCAAAATAAATCAGTAAGCTAAATTTTATGTTGTTTATTTTTATCTTTAGTGAATCTTTTTTTATCTTTTGATCATTTTTTTTACTTTTTCGGTTCATCTTATTGAGACGATTTGAAAAAATAAAAAAAATAATCATAATATATTAACAAAATAAAAAAAATAAAACAAAATAAGCAAAAAAAAAAACAGCCCAAACATGGCAAGTAAAAATTCCAAATTGTTATTACAGTTGTAAATTTAAAATTTTACAGTTGTGAACGTTTGGTAACCGGCTTTAAGCCACTTTTTTGGTTTTAAGTCAGTTTAAATTAAAAATTAAAAAATTTGTTTGGTTGAAATATGTGTAGCCTTTTTAAGTCAAAAGCTTAAAGTGATTTCAAGCTAAAAGAGATAAAACTTTGTTTAAAGTTATTATAATTTTTAAAAATTTATTTTTAAATAATTTTATATTCAATATGAATATTGACTTGGTCCGGTTCATGTGACTGAGTTTTGAAGTTTTATAGATTTTGATGAGTATATTTTAAAAATATAATTTAAAAAAATAGATATATATAATAAAAGTAATGATATTTTTAGAAAATATAAAAAAAATTATATAAAAAGCAAAAAAAAATTAAAAGCCTTTAAATTGAAAAATGAGATTTTTTGATGTTTTGAACATTTAGGCAAAAATATAAAAAGCTAACTTTAAGCCAATTACCAAACGAGGGCTATGTTGTCTAGACAATTTTAACTAAGCAGTAAGAGAGAAAATAATTATGTCCAAAATTTTATTTTATGGAGTTAAAGTTGTCTGTTTGGTAAAAAATTAAAAAATTAAAAAATTAAATCAAAATATCAATTTTTAAAATATTATATTAAAACTCATACACTTTTAAAATATAATAATATCTTTTATTCATAATCTATTTACTACCACTACCAATTTTATATAATTGTTAATATCAAATATATAAAATGATAAAATTGTCTACTTTGAACAAAAAGTAAAAAAAATTAGTTTTATACCGAAGTAATCAACTTTAAAAAAATTAATTTAAAAGGTAACTTACCAAACAACCTATTTTAAGACCAATTTAACTTTTTGGCTAAAAAATGCAAAAAAATAAAATAAAAAAAACTAAGTTTTAAGCAAGTTACATTTGGCCCTAACTCAAGAAGTAATTGCTTATGATTAAAATATAAAAAAGACTAAAAAGTCAAAATAAGTCAAAAAAATAAGCTTGATCTTATGTTGTTTATTTTCCAATTTACTATTTTTAATTTATTTAATTATTTTTTATTTTTTCAGATCATCTTCTCTAGATAATTTGCAAGCATAACAAAAAATTAGTCAAACAATAAAATAAGTTCAAAAAACCAAAAGAAAAATAAAAAACTCAAAATTTAACCCAAACATAACCATAGGTCGAAACTTAGTGAAAAAAATTTTTTTGACTTAAAGTCATCAACATGATTCATAAAACGAATTTTTTATTTATTTATCTTAAAACAACTTTAGGCAAAAAAATATGGGTTAAAGTAGTTGACAAACGAGCCCAAATATCTTTTGAGATTTTCCCTATTTAATAGGTAATCGAGAAGATCAATCATACAATGAATTAAGTTATTTAAATATTGATAATGATTTAATTATATTGATACTAAATAATAGTAAATAAGCATAATTTAAAAAATAGACTGACATAATTTTTTTTAATAATTAATGCAATACAATTATATAATCACCAATTTATAATCGACTTATTTTGCATCAATACATGGTACAGTGAGCATTATAAAAAAGAAATGTTTAATGGCAGAGAATCAATATATTGTCCTGTTTGGGTGGTTGATTTATTGGTTTATTTACTTATTAGCAAATAAGTTAAAACACAAATAAGTTAACATGCTTGGATGATTATTGACTTATTTGCTTATTTAACTTATAAGTCATTTTGTTTGGCTTATAAACTAGCTTATTTTTGCTTATAAGTCAACTTATTTGACTTATTGACTTATTAACTTATTTTGGTTTATAAGACAACTAATTTGACTTATTTACATGTTTTTGACTTATTTAGTTATCCAAACAACGTAACTTATTTTTTGACTTATAAGCCAAAAAAATCATAAGCCATTTTAGCAAAATGAAGTCATTTTCTTTTAACCAAAAGGTCTTTTTGTTCGCTAGTTAAGAAAAGTATACAAGAAAAAGATTCACAAAAAAGTAATTTATAATAAAAAAAGTAAAAGGATAATTTAAAATAATTAACTATCATTACCTGTACATTTTGTAAGAAAATTAGTAAAAAATATATTTTCCAACAAAATAAGCTTTGTTTGGCAAAGGGCTTAAAATCTAATTTTTTGTCCTCTGACTTAGAAAATAAAAAACTAAAAAATTTTATTTGGGAACGAGAGCTTTTAGATCTTTTAGCCTCTTTTGCATTTTTACATAACATAATTTTATATATATTTTTAAAATATTGTAATTTTGACTATACACATCTGCTTTTTGATAAAAAATTATATTTTTAAAATTAACTCGCCAAAATTTATCAAATAAGATTTATATTAAATATTTATTATGTAAAAATAAAATTTTAAAAATTATAATAACTTTTTTTCTGACTTAAAGCTCTCTTGATTTAAAGTCACACAAGCAAACTTTTTTAGTTTTTTATCTTTTAACTTAAAGTTACTTTTACAGTTCACCAAATAAATTTTTTATTTATTTAATTTAAAATAACTTCAAATAAAAAAATTAACTTAAAATCAGATTGTCAAATAATGCCATAATATTATAGGTACACGCAGAAAATTAGACGGTTATGCATAATTAGTTCTACAGAAAAAAATTTGTTACGAAAAAATGTTATTAAAGGTTAATATTTTCCCACAAGAATTAAGGCATCATTTTGTAACTTGGCTTATTATCTTGTGGCTTAAAATTATTTTAAAATAAATAAATAAATAAATAAATTTATTTGATAAATTTTAATAGTAACTTAAAGCCAAAAGTCAATTAGCCAAAAGACTTGACTTAAATTGACTCTAAGCTAGAAGATAACAAATCAATAAGTCAAAAACATTTAAGCCATCCTGATTACCTTTTTTTGGGCTAAAAATCTAAAGATTCCTCGTTTGGTAAAAAGTAAAAAAGTTAAAAAATTAAAATATCAAATTAAAATACAAACTTTTAAAATATTTTATTCAAATTTTTATCACTTTTAAAATATAATAATACCACTTATTCATAACTTATTTACTACCGTTATTAACTATATATAATTATTAATATCAAATATATAGAAAGATAAAATTGTTTACTTTGAATAAAAAGTAAAAATATTAATTTTTTACCTAAACAACCAATTTAAAAAAAACTAGTTTAAAAACTAAATTACCAAACAATATACTTTAAACTCAATTTAGTTTTTTGATTAAAAAAAATAAAAAAACTAATTTTTAAACTAGTTGCCAATCGGCCCAAAGAATGGTTTTAATTTTCTTTTTACTTTTGCATAATTTTATATCGTTTGATAAATCTCAACGAATAGATTTTGAAAATATATTTTTTAAATAAAAAATAAATATATATAATAAAAGGTATAATATTTTCAAAAATATATAAAAATATTTTAGATTAATAAGTAAAAAGACAAAAATATTAAAAAGTAAAAGTCAATAAATAAAAAAAATAAAAAAATAAGGTTGAAAAATAATGCTTAAAATTTATTTTAATGTTAAACAAAAATAAATAAATTTTAATGCTAACTTAAAGTCGAGAGTCAAACGATTTTTCTTTTCTTTTATTTTTTCGTCAAACGAAGCCGAAAGGTTTGATTTAGAAGACGCAAGTCCACTGTGTGCACATGTACCACACCGCCTCTGATTCTCTCTCCCTCAAAAAGTACGCTCCACCGGCGTCCCCGCTCTATCCGCGGCGTCGAAATTTTGAACTTCCTCGTTCGGACGAAACTACCCCTCCCGTACTGTTCCAACACAGAAGAAGAGCAAGTGTCAAGAAAAAGAACGGCTCTCGGATTTCCCTCTCTCTCTCTCTCTCTCTCTCTCTCTCTCTATATATATATATATATACATATATATCACACTAACACAATCCCAAGAATTTCCGGCGGAAAGCTCACTTAACGGTTAATAAAACCCAATTTCTTTGACGTTCTTAGTCGCCGTCTTCCGGCGTCGTCAACTACAACCACCGATTCAGTAAGTGTATATGGTGTATGTGTGTGTTTCCTTAGTTGCGATGTATTTTGAATATTGAATTCTGGGAAGTATCTTTGAATTGAAATCGCAATTTGCCACTAATGGTAATTGTTTGATTCCGTGTTCAAGTATTTTACGTTCTTTCCAAACATGAAAATTGATAGGTGAAAAGTTATGAAATTTCTTCCTTGGAATCTGTTAGTTATGGCTTCTGGGTTTTTTTTTCCGCTCTAGACAGCGTTCTGTAACTTCACATTTCATTCTCTGGAGAGAGAGAGAGAGAGAGAGAGAGAGAGAGAGAGGCGCTTCAAATTCCAAGGTGCATCTTATTTGTGTTCTATTTCCCGTTTTAGGGCAATTTGTGACAGATTCAAGAACAAGTGTTCTGAAGAGCGCAACTCGTGAAATTGAGACGGGTTTCTTGTTTTTGTTTTTCTTAAATTTTGAACTGCAAACTAGATTGTTTGAAGAAAATGAAGTTCAGATTGTTTGTCTAGACTTGTTTTATTATGTTGCAGAAATGCCTCTGATTAGCAAATTGGGTTTTCTTCAATTTGGTTGCCGATGAAATTTAAGTGCCACTTTATAGCATAGAGCTTTGATTGCTTAATTTTGGAATGTAGATTTTGAGTGAAAGGGTCTCAGGGTTTGATAGGAACAGGACTAGAAGAGTGAGGGGTAAAATGGTCTTTCCCCTGCCTGATTAGCTTTTCAATAATGGGTCAGAAACACATTGATTGGCCCTTTTTTGGGGTTCATGATTTCTGCAGCAGAAAACAAGTTTACCAAAATCAATGCCGCATTTTTTTTTCTTTCTGGTTAAAGAAAGAACTTGTGAAGAGAGGGTCTTGGGACCCGCAGTAAAACTCTGGACACCGTTTTGTCAGAGTGCTTCAGGTTGAAGTCAAATACAAGACTTTTGGATCTACGGTTGATCCAGTGACGATTTTAAATCGCCGAGCTTTCCTGACGGGTTAAAGCTGCCCTTTTCTTTCATTCATTGAAATCAATAATATATGTATGTATATTTACATATATGTTCGTATTTGTACTAGTTTTTGTTTTTAAATAAAAAATAACGAATTAAGACATTTCAATTATTAAGGTCAAATCTTCATTTAAGATTTTTTCTTATCCCATTCTTGTGGGTTCTATTTTTATGCCAGCATTGCCACGCCATTAAATTGTTATGTAATTTTCGGCAGTCGTAACACATTTTCTTTGAGTCCTGTTATTAAGGTTCTGAATTTTATAATCCCAAATTTTGCTTGTGTTCTAAATATTTCCATTCATTTCTTTTTGGTATAAAATACCCAAATCTATGTGATAATTGATAACTATAATATGATCGGAAACATGGTTTATTTAATGAAGTTCATCCATTGTGTTGTATCTTCTCCTTATTAATCTTATTAGTGTGAGTTCCCCCCTCCTCCCCTGCTACAGGTTCAATGACATTTTCTATGATAGAGCTAAGCACAGCAGATCAGTGCTGAAAGGGTGGTGTTTGTTCTCTTGAATTTTTTTTGTATGAGCTTCGGTCTGCAATCCCTGTTGAACTCATACAGATGAAGAAGCTCTTCTTTTTCAGATCTTCTGCATCTAGCAGTGGAAACAACAATCCAGTTCCATCACCGTCAACAGGTAAGCAAGCCTATTGGGAGAACCCATCAGACAACCCATCAGACAGTGGAGTAAATGATCAAGCGGCTGACAAGGCCGAGAATAATTTCCGAAGTCCCAGGGGTTTGTCCAAAACTCGGAACCACGTAGTTGAAAGCCAGGCCTCTGGCAGCAGTCCATATCTTAGAAGGAGCCTTTCATTATCATCAGCAGCATTGCAGGAAGGTGGGCTAGGACAAAGGAATTTGTCTTGTTTTGGCAATCAGAATGAGTCTTCTCGTAGTAGCAGTAATACTTCACGCAAGCCATCAGATCGCCATTCATCTCGGTGAGGAGTTTGAACATATTTCATCTTCTAAATTATATTGCAGTTATCCATGCATGTGCACATGGAATTGCTTCTTGAAACTAATTGTACTTTGCTGTCACGTGTTTAGTTGTCGCATCCTTACTCCTGAGAGACAATCCAGGCCAAAATGTTCTGAAACAGCCCTTGTCCAAAATGTATATGGAATAGGGAAGCCCGGTTCCTTTTCTTCTTCCAGAGTTCAGCATGATTCCTCGGAAAGCTCTTCATATTGCTCTAGTAATATCTCAAGTAAAGTTGTGGATCGTTACATTGATGGGGAACAAGAGCAGGAAAATAGTGCATCAAAGAGCGATTCTTCCCTGAGAAATCAAATTGGAAATGGGAATGGTGCTGGAAAGCGTCCTCCTCGAGTTCAGTATACAGCACCGGCTTCACCAACTGATAGTATCAAAGAGAAACCTAGATCTCATTCATTTAGGGAAACTAAGGGAACTCAAATTCGTTTCTCGTCTAGAGATTGGGTCGAGAATGGATTTGGACATGAATCTCCTCGGAGTCTTGCAAAGCATGTGATCGAGAGACTTTCTCAATCCCGTGTTTTTCCCAAAACAAGTTCAAAGGATTTTGACTCTGACATTCCAATCACAATTGACGATATCTACAATGGATCCTTAAATGGATGCCCTAGCATCAGTGCAGATGGGGTTTCCCAGAAGAGTTGTCCTCTGGATGGACCTAATGAAACTTCCAACAAATATCACCACAAAGAAATCTCAGCTTTTCAGAAACGGGACTGTTTCCCCTATGATAACTATGGGTCTTCAAACTCTTTTGAGGCTGAAGAGGTCATAGACGTGGAACTACTTAGAAAATCTAAGGAAGCTGAGGAGCGGTTCTTGTTACTATCAGAAGAGCTTGAGCAAGAGGACTTTCTTGATGACGGGGGTTTCAGTGTGCCTGCATTGGTTCAGACAATTAGAAACTTAACTGAGGAGAGAGTAAGTATGGCACGCGAGGTTTCAACTGTACTACAGGCTCAAATTTCTGACAGGGTTTCAGGTCGGGAAGAACTCAAATTGGTTAGGGCAGAGTTAGATTCTCGGACCCGAAGACTAGAAAAGGAAAAGAATGAATTGCAGTCAGCATTAGAGAAGGAGTTGGACAGAAGATCAAGTGACTGGTCATTCAAGCTTGAGAAATACCAGTCAGAAGAGCGTAGGCTTCGTGAGCGAGTAAGGGAGCTTGCAGAGCAGAATGTCTCCCTCCAAAAGGATGTCTCTTCCTTAAGTGAGAGGGAAATGGAGAGCACAAGCAGGATTGCGAGTTCAGAGTTGCAACTTAAGGACCTGACTACGAGGGCAGAGGAAATAAGCAAGGAAAATCAACATCTGCGGCAAAATCTTTCCGAGTTGCAGGAAAGGTGTAGAGCGGCAGAAGAAGCTCGAGATTGCTTCAAAAGCAACTATGAAGAGAAGGACAAAGAGTGCAAGGAGTTGCACAGATCTATTACTAGATTAGTGAGAACATGCAGTGAACAAGAGAATACAATAGATGGGTTGCGAAAAGGACTTAGCGAGGAAATTGGGAAGAACGGTTCTCTAGAGAACTTTGATAAGCAATTGGGGAAATTACAAATGGAGCAAATAAGGTTAACAGGCGTGGAGCAAGCTTTGAGGGAGGAGGTGAAATCTTTTAGCCTCGAAGTAGATTCTCTTCGCCATGAGAATATTAACCTATTACAACGTCTAAAAGTCAGCGGAAAGGGTGATGGCTTCTTGACTTTCAAGCTAGATCAGGAACTGTTGAACTCTGTTTGCTGCGTGCAAAGTCAAGGGCTATCATTGCTTAGTGAGAGCTCCCAGCTTTGCACAAAGTTATTGAAATACATCAAAGTGAAAGCAGTTCAAAATCTTGAAACTAACCAGGGTACGGAACTTATAGAGAATGGTTTAGATGGACAATTTGTTGTAGAGTCATATGTGAAAGTCCAGGGCTTCAAGAGGGGAACTGAAAGCCTAACAAGGACTTTACAGAAAATTTCCAATGTGCTACATGAGAAGTCCAACCCAGTCGTTGAGGAATCTCATTCACTTGGTTCAGGGGATGCTTCAGGCCAATATATTCATCAGAATTCAGAGGTATATCCTGCTGATATTTGTTTTTAACACTGAATTATGTATTTGTTGCTTGGTTTTTCATTTCGATTGGGGGATTTAACATATAGATTTTGCTTATATAGGATATTTTAAGATCAGAGCTTAAAGCAGAGACTTTACTAACAAGTTTGTTGCGAGAGAAGCTGTACTCTAAAGCAGTAGAGGTGGAGCAACTACAAGCTGAGCTGGCAGCTGCTGTTAGAGGTAATGGCATGATCAGGAGTGAAGTGCAAAATGCTCTGGATAATCTTTCCTGTATGACCCATAAGATGAAAGATCTTGAGCTTCAGGTAGTCCTACAATGTCATTATCTCATCTTCTATAAACTCAATGTTCATTGTCATATCATTTACAAAATGTTTATATATAGTTTCACTTGCAATGGTATAAAGCACTTCACGTACGGGTGGGCTATAGTTGCACTTAACCATTGAAGCTGTAAATTTGTTTCATTTGTCTTTATAACTGCAAATCCCAATCCATTTATTTCCACTAGAGCTGTTCACAATTTATAATCAAACCAAACCAAACTAAGCTGTTCATAGGTTATCTGATATGAAATTTCAATATATTACGTTACCATACAAAAGTCTTAGGGCTTGTTTGTTAGCCGTTCTAAAGACCAGATTGGATTACCAATCCGGTGAGCTACTGAATGCCCTGCTTGTTTGGTCTTATGTCCACCGGACTAACAGTCTGGGTGGATTAGTTATCCCACCCAAGACCCACTCTCACAATCCTCTACCCACCCCGGTATTGGTAATCCAGTCCGGGGGGACTATAATTTGTGGATGATGTTACCCCTAACATTGACGATCAAAAACCAAGCCGCCGTTCTCCTTTGGCCCTCTGCCATTCCAGACCAAGCCTCCACCGTTCGTCTTTGTCATTGATCGTTGCCGTTCGTCTCTGGCGTGCCGTTCCACATTTGCCAACGCCGCTCGCTAGGGTTTTCAGGACATAAACGAAGAAGATGATGCCTTTCAATTGTTTTTCTTTTATTTTTAATTATAAATTATACATTTAAAAATTGGAAATCCCATTAAAAATTGGAAATCCCATTATGAGGGACAACTTGCAACGAAATTCCCAAAAAAATAATCCTATTATAAATTTTAAATTATATATTTAAAAATTATGTATTTAATTTAAAATTGTATTTATTTATTTATTTATTTGAAAAGAGAAAAAATTATTTTATTATTTATTTAATACAAGGGTAATATTGAAAATTAACAGATATAATTCTATCCCGCATTATTCAATCCCACCCAAATCAAACATGCTTTTGTTTAGTCTGTTATCTAATCCTACCTAAATCAAACATAAAAAAAACTACTACCACTTCATTATCAATTCCACCCCACCTCATTCTTAATCCTACTTCACTACTAATCCCACTCAACCTATACCAGTTATCAAACAAGGTCTTACAAAATAATTTCTTCTCTATTACAAAACTGAAGTGAAAAGAGTATAGGACATAGATTATGACTTAATCATGCAAAAGTCTCAACACTAAGCTCCTAAGTATGCCCATCTTTATACATATGCATGTCTCAAAACTAGAACTACAACTGCACTTCATCACCTGAAAGAGATGTAAGATTCACAGTATAAGCTTAAAAGTCCGATGAATATAATATACCATGATTACAAAAGATTCACATATCAACTTTTTTCATGTAATACATATATACATGTTCAAGAACTTTTCACATGGCCAAAGCTAAGAACTTAGATAAATATATTCTAATTGTATCATGTGTGTAATACCCCGACCCTTCACATGGCAGCGATATTGTCCGCCATGGGCAAAGTCCTCACGGTTTTGTTCTTCTCAGGAGGTCACCCATCCTTACGTTGCTCCAGCCCAAGCACGCTTAACTGCGGAGTTCTGCTAGAGTCTCTGCCACCTGGGAAAATGTCTCGTTGAATGTAAGGGTCCAAAGTTTTTTCTTTATAACCCAGGAACTTCCTCTCCCTTTCTGATGTGGGATACCATGATATCACAATCCACCCCCCTTAGGGCTGCACATTCCCGTGCAGTAGCCTGCCAGCTCTGGTAGCTTATCAGTTCTTATCGACCTGCCCACTCAGTAGCTCGCCCACGTGTCACGCGAGACGGCATGGGCTTACATCGGAGGTGAGGAAAGTCAGCTCTGATACCATCTGTAACACCCCGACCCTTCACATGGCAACGATATTGTCCGCTATAGGCAAAGCCCTCACGGTTTTGTTCTTCCCAATGGGTCATCCATCCTTACATTGTTCCAGCCCAAGCACGCTTAACTGCGGAGTTCTGCTAGGATCTCTACTACCTGGGAAAAGATCTCGTTGAATGTAAAGGTCCAAAGTTTTTCCTTTATAGCTCAGGAACTTCTTTTTCCTTTTCGATATGGAATACTAGGATATCACAATGTGCATGTATAATTGTCACCACAACTGACCTATTCATGAAGGATTGAAGAACTTTTCACATAGCCAAAGCTAAGAGCTAGATAAATATATTCTAATTCTATCATGTGTGTGTGTAATGTCATCACAACAAACCTATTCATGAAGGACTACTGGGCTATCTTTTGACATTTTATGAAATAGCCACATTTGGGGGCAAAAAGAGCGATATGTCTCATTTCGGTAATATTAATAACTTTTCTTTTCCCTAGTATCTAAGTCTTGATTTCTCATGACTTAGTTTGGGTCATGTGTGAAAAATTTACTTAACGTTTGAAAACAACCATATAAATTCCATGTGATTTGTGGAGTCAAACGCCCCATCACTTTTTCAATCCAAATTAACTGCCATTTTAATTCTTGTACCCATGGAGAGAGTAAACCATTTTTAAGACAAATATAACCTTTATAAATATTCAAATATTTGAAAAAAAATGACACTTTCTTAAACTACCTCTCCTTCTCTATGGTTTCTCTCCTTCTCCCTTCTATCCCTTCCTCTAGATCAGGATAAATGTGAAAAGTAGGTTGTAGTATAATCTAACTAAGTGGTGTGTCGGGTCCAACAAAGAGGCGTGTTTTATTAGTATACTAAGCCACCCTCTCCTCTTTCCCCACTCCCTAGCGGACTAGCCCCTCCCCTCTTTCCCCTGCCACCTCCAGCCCACTACCTCACCCCAACCTGTTATCCCCTTCTCCATGGTGCATTAACTCTTTTAGGTTCTTTTTTAAAACTTTACTAATTAAATAATAAATTATGAACTTAATTTTCAATCTACGTTAAAATGTATTTACTAAACGCGTTTTATATACAAAACGTGTTTAGTAAACACGCTTTAGCTTTATTAATACTAAGCTAAATAAAATCTATAAAAAAAATAAAAAACTTATTTGATAAACACATTTTTTATGTTAATGTTTTCACCGGATTCCTTGCTGGATGTAAGAGACTAAGCTTGTGTTTGGTCTGGTTTTTAAGTCAGGCTTTTTGGCTTTTTTCACTAAAAAAAGCCACTTCGTTTGGGTTCTCACAAAAAAGCCAAGCTTTTTTCACTTTTTCTCTCACAAAAAAAGCCATGATTTGACACCAAAAAACCAAAAAGCCTAAACGCCTCTAAAAAAAGCTAGTCCAAACACAGGCTAAGAGTTGTTGTTGTGGGAGTTTATAAATGTATACATTTTTGGGGTTTTTAAATAGGTGTCCTATATGTAAAATTTGTAGAAGAATTAATCCTATCCCATCCCATTTCAGTGTTTTTTTTTTTTAAACCAGGTCCCATTTTATGTTGCTATACCTAATATGTCCCTAAACCCCATTTGAACACAAAGCAACTGAGAAATTTCTTTTTTTTTTAACCGAGAAATTTCTCTGCTTCAATAGAAATAAAATTGAAGAATTAAGAAATTTCTCGTGTAACAATCGAAGCCTCATTTTTTGAAAAAAAAGTTGTTTTAATAAAATCCACAATTAAGTTCTCAGTAAAATACGTAGTTAACAGAAAAAATTTTCAGTTAAAAGAGAAAATTTTCAATTATTTCCTTATTTTTGACAAAAAAATCTTGTAATAAGAAATTTCTCAATTAAGTTCAATGTGAATATAGAAAATATCAATCGTTTTTTACCCTCTGTGCCTCTTTGTTTGCGCCTCTTTGTTTGCTCTCTCATTAAATGACTTCGGTATATTCACCGTCGACCATCATCGTCGACTCTTTCTTTCTCTTCTCCCGCGCCGCTGCCGTCAATTCCTTCTCTCGCCGTCGACTTCTTCTCTCTGTTTCACACGAGACAGTTTGCAGAAATCCTAACTCTTTGCAAATCGACCTTCGCCCAAACCGCCTTCTTCTTCTCCTTCCTCTGAAACCCTAACCCTTTGACGACCTCACCGATCTGCGAGGAAACCCTAGCCCCTCGTCAACCTTTGTAGAACCTTAGCCAACCTGCGACAAAACCCTAGGCCCTCACCGACGTTCACAGAACCTCAGCTCACCTGCGACGAAACCCTAGCCCCTCACCTGCGACAAAACCCTAATCCCTTGCCTCGTCAACCATCACGACGCTGTCGATCACTGGCTACATTTTCTTCAGGAGCGTCGACGAAGATGTGCTCACCATCGCGAACTGAGAAAGCTGCAGCTAGGGTGATTGCAGACCAGAGGGCAAAATTGTCATAAAAATATCTTCTATTTAAAAATCATGACCCGACTTTTAAAAAACTTAACATTATGACTAATCCTTCTACAAACCTTCTAAGAATGACTAATAGTTAGTTAACTCTATTTTTTTTATTAAGGATACTTACAATACAAGTCTTTATGCACAATGTACAAGTGTCTCAATACATAATGGGTGTAGTTAGGAAAGAAGCATATGCATTTAGAAGTTCCAAGAAGATGGAAAAAACAATGGAGAGTTATAAATACTCATACATTTTCACGTTAGACACTTATAATACAAGTGTTAAGGTACATGCACAAGTATTTTATTGCTTTTAGAGGGTGTAGTGAGCAATATAATGTGTGGATGTATAAGCTCCCATAAAGTTGGGTTCTCCAAGGCTTCTACCCTTGTGAAGTCATGTTTAGCAAATATGTTTCATAAACTTTCCCTTTAAAACGTGTTTAGCAAATTTTTTATTTTAAATTTTTAAATCTTTATTTAATATATTTAATTTTATTAAATATAAAAAAACATGATTATTCAACACTGATTCAATAAAAATGTGTTTAATATACATGCTTTGACGTATATTGAAAATTAAGTTTAAAAATTACTATTTAATTAATAAAGTTTTTTAAAAAAGCATACTAAGTGTTAATAAGCCCCTTCTCCCACCCCAGCACATGACACCACCCCCAGCCCAGCCAACATCTCCTCCATTGAAATGCATATATCATATGTACATATGTGCAGTATATAAGGGGATCAAATTAAAGCCATCCAAAGATCAGCCATTGCAGTATATAGGGAAAAAAATAAAAGCAGAAACATGTATGTATATAATATATATGTATATATATTAATAATATATGCATCTATACAGTATGCTTGAAATTACTGTAGATTTTCTATGTTGCAGTTACAAAACAGTAGCACACTCGCACTATTTCCACCACCCTGCCATCCTTTCTCTTCTCTCCCATCACGATTTCCGCCACTTCCTACCCTCGCCCTTCCATTGCCCCCCTTTTATTCTTTGTCATGACTCTATCCCTACCTCCCTCCTCTAAAACTCTAGAGACATGACTGCAACTTAAGATTTAAGTACCGTTGAAACACTAAAGGAATGGGAGAATGTGCAAGATACCAGGCCGAGAACCCCAGGCAACCACTCCCCTATGTGTCAAGTGCTAGCGCATTCCATTGAAAAAGCCTCGGCGTCTAAGGGTGGACGAAAAGAACCAAGACGATGGGAGGCGGACCTTCAATCTCTTTACAAATAATAATCTCAGTTGTAATAGGGTTGAAACGTACTTCATCCCGAAGGAGAAGGAAAAGATCTCATGGAAGCTCCATTTATTAGGCCACCCTGAAAACATTCACTTACCGAATGTATGGCGGAGCCAAGACCCCAACCTAGGGGACTACGCCACCTGGTCCCTGCAGATATCCTTTGAAGGAATACCAAAATTTGAGGAGACGCCCACCATGTTGGACAAATCCTAGAATTCACCCTGTCGATGAAAAAATGGGTAGCTCCCAATCCTCCCTACCCTCCTATGGTGTCCAATGCGCACTTGTCAACCTGCATATATCTGGATATATATGTGTGTGTGTGTGTGTGGGGGGGGGGGGGGGGGGGGGGTTT
>JAULJZ010173561.1:0-23860 GCA_032270985.1 Heliamphora pulchella
TGTGCCAGTACACTTTGTGTGTATTGAACGGGACATTTGGGGTAATTAATTTTATACTGACTATATAAATTAATTCAAACCTCAAGGTTATTATGAAAAGTACTTATTCTCTTAATTCTGAAATAATTATTGATTTGTGTATAATTAATATTCGTTGTTTTGATTCATTAGAGGGTGCGATCTTATATGGGTCTATATTTCCGCTGAGTTGGATAACAGTATTATTTATATGACGAATATTAATTATTGACGAAATCCACGTCCCGAAAGATCGGGATTGACAATACCTCCTTAAGGAAGCTTAAGTTTTAACCAGGCCAAACCCTGCAGGTGAATTTGATTATCCGACGGTTAAATAAGTTAAACGGAAGGGTTTAAGGAATATCAAGATACCGATAAAATTAAATTATCAGTAATTAAATTTAATTAACGGGAATCAAGAATCTTAACGTGGGGAGAAAATGTAAGCATTTAATAACAGGAGCTCAATGCAAGAAGGTCTTGAGATTATGGGTCAAAGTGCAATTATGGTTCTTTAGTGGTGTGAACTGTAATTTAGTATTTTATGAAAATTGCAGAAATCGTTGCGTCTTTTCATAATTGTAGAAACCGCTGATAGGTGTCTGTGTTCCACTGAAAATCTTAGTCATAATTACTCCCTAGGTCCCTGTTGTAGCCCTATATATATGCGGGTAAGCTGAACTAGTTTTATACATGATATATCATATTTTGTCTCTCAAGACTAAATATATCTAGGTTTTGCCGGTACAAGTTCTCGATAGTTCGTAACCCACACTACGTTCGAGGATCGCGTAAGAGAATACAGTAGAAGAACTGACAGGAGTTTCAACTTGAAATGAAATCGTAGTTGAAGAATCAATCGACAAAAGGTATTCTTCTAAATTAACTTTGGTTGCACGAGTTTTATTTTGATCGTTCATCGTTAAAAATTTTATCTGGAACCCGTTTCAGCGTTTGCCCGTCCAGTTAATTTTTTACCAAAAATTATTTGCAAAAATAATGATCTTGGCAGTATTACCTCTAATAGAATTGTTAACTCTCGTTCCCACGTAGTTTCTTCGATGCCGTGGTTAAGCCATAACACCTTCACATACAAAATGGTTCTCCCTTGAAAGACTTGTTCTTTAGTGTCAAGGATTCTCACTGGTCTCTCCTCATAGGGAGCATCGCCATCTACCCTCAATTTCGTCCAATCCAAAACGTGGGATGGATCTGGCTCATACTTACGCAGCATAGATATGTGAAAAACGTTGTGCACAGAGGCTAACTGTGGTGACAAGGCTAGGCGATAGGCCACCTCTCCAATCCTATCATAGATCTTAAACGGCCCGATGAAACGTGATGATAACTTCCCACTCTTACCAAATCTCATTGAACCCTTCCATGACGAGACCTTGAAGAACACATGGTCTCCTACCTCAAAAGCTAATGGTCTCCTCCTCTTATATGCATAACTCTTCTGATGGTTTTGAGTGGTTACTAAACATTTACGGATCGCGATGATATTTTCTGTGGTCTCTCGCACAAGCTCGGGCCCTAACACGGTTGTCTCACCAACTTCAGTCCCTCATAAGGCGCCATCTCAATGCTTAACTGATAACTGTTATTGTAGGCAAACTCCACCAACGGCAAATGGTCCTCCCATGATTGTAACATATCCTCAAATATCTGAATGGTGCGCTCCGACTGACCATTCGTCTGGGAATGAAAAGAAGTACTAAAAAGTAGACTCGCCCCCATAGTTGACTGCAAACTCTGCCAAAAATTTGACATAAAACGAGAATTTCGATCAGAAATGATGGAAATCGACAGTCCATGAAGTATAACAATCTCACTCACATAAAGCTTGCTAAGCTTATTGAATGAATCCGTTATATAAATTGGTAGAAAATGTGCTGACTTAGTCAATCTATCCACCACAACCCACATGGCATCATGCCCTTTCGGCGACCTTGGAAGGCCCAAAATGAAATCCATGGTGATGTCTCCCATTTCCAATTTGACACTAGCAATGGTTGCAATCGGCCCATTGGTTTCTGATGCTCGGACTTCACTTGTTGATAAGTGAGATAATAGGAGACGAAAAGTGCAACGTCTTTCTGCATACCCCTCCACCAAAACTGCCTACGCATGTCATGATACATTTTGGTGCCACCCGAATGCACTGCTAGTCATGAATGGTGAAACTCATGAAGCACATCATTGTGACACACTTTCGGCACAAAAACTCTTCCCGCAAACCTCAAACTCTGATCGGAGTGGATAACCCACTCCTTGGCATCCTCACCGCTCAATACCCGCTCCCAAAACATCAAACTTTATGTATCTAGTTGTTGGGCCTCAACAACGCGGTGAACAAGGGTAGGCTAAGAAACTACCGTGAACAAGGTAACATACTCACCGAACTTTTCCAAATGAAGGTCATACTCTTCGACCTCCCCAAGCATACTCCACTCCTTAACAACCACGCGTGCTAACGTGCTCAAAGACTTCCAATTAAGGGCATCGGTTATCACATTGGCCTTACTCGAATGATACTGTAGATTGAAACCATAATCTCTTACTAACTCCATCCATCTTCTCTGGTGAAAATTCAGATCCTTCTACGAAAATAAGTATTTCAAAATCTTATGATTCGAGAACACTTCAAATCATTCTCCATACAGGTAGTGTCTCCAGGTCTTTAGAGTAAAGATCACTGCTGCGAGCTCGAAATCACGTGTAGGGTAGTTCTTCTCATAAACCTTCAACTGCCTTGACCTATAGGCCACCACCTTACCTAGTTGCATTAACACGCAACCCAACTCCTTGTGTGATACATCACAATAAATGGCATAGCTGAGTCCTCTCTCTGGTACAATCAGAATGAGCGCACTGGTCAATCTCGTCTTCAATGCCTAAAAGACGAGCTCACAACTGTCATTCCACATGAACTTGATTCACTTCCGTGTGAGGCTTGTCATAGGTGCTGTAAGCCTAGAGAAGTTTTTCACAAACCAATGGTAGTAACCTATTAAACCTAAGAAGCTCCGAATCTCAAGTCATTCCCACTCCATCACAGTTTTAACCTTAGATGAATCCACTGCCACCCCATCTCTTCACGTCCCAAAAACTTCACCTCTGGTAACCAAAATTCACACTTGTCGTACATGGCATATCAGTGTTTTCGCAACAACTGTAAGGCAATTTGAAGATGCTCCTTGTGCTCTTCTTCTGAGGATGAGTAAATTAAGATGTTATCCACGAATATTACTATGAATCGATCAAGGTAAGGGTGGAAGATACGGTTCAAAAGGTCCATGAATGTCGTCGGCACGTTAGTCAGTCGAAAAGGCACGACTAGAAACTCAAAATGTCCATAACGGGTACGAAATGCCGTCTTCAGAATGTTTTCCTCCTTGACTCGTAACTGGTGATAACTCGATCTCAAGTTAATCTTCGAGAAACAACATGAATCCTTTAATTGATCAAACAGGTCATCGATATGAGGCATGGGATACTTATTTTTAACGGTCACGTGGTTCAACTTACGATAATCTATACAAAGACGCAATGAACTGTCCTTTTTCTTTGCAAACAATGCCAGAGCTCCCCAAGGAGACACACTGGGGCGGATGAACCCCTTGTCTAATAACTCCTGGACCTATACCTTCAACCCTATCAGCTCAGCCAGTATAAAATGGTATGAGGGCATAGAAATGGGGGCAATCCCCGGAATTAAGTCTATGGAAGACTTGACTTCCCCCAGTGGCAGAAGCTTAAACAAATGACTTAAAAACACGTCTAAAAACTCACAGACAACGGGAGGAAACTCTCCCCGAGTAGAATCAATCTCACTCACCGAGAAGGTAGAGAAAAGGAGGCTAAGATTATCACAGCTCCGTGATCTAAGGGATCTAGGTGCTAAACCATTGTCCCGGTCACCCACAAAATAAGAAGAATCACCTTCCAGAGTGTAAATAAACACTCGCCACCGGTAGCTATCAATGAAGGCGCGAAAGGTGGTTAATCAATCCATTCCTAGGATAATATTGAATGAGGTCATATCAAGCATGATAAAATCAAAAACTCCCAATTTTCATGGTTTAAACTTAATTTCAAACCCTAGCCTATTAGTTTTCAAATCCAACCATATTCAATAACAACGTGAAGATAGGACTATGTTAAATCACCCATAGATCTATGATTTAACCTTCATTAACATCAAACCCTTACCTAGGGCTTCGAAAACACCATTTTCATGCTCTTATGTTTATAAATTCAAAGATACAACACATCACATAGATATTCAAGGTTAGTCATAGATCCTACTTTGGGGATGCTAGATCCACAAGAAAAATGCTCAAATCATGATAATCTCCAATGAAAAGGTGAGAAGGGAGCCTCTAATGTCTAGTTCAAGCTTCCAATGGTAAACATCCAAGGTGGACGCGAGAGATCTCCCCAAGAGGAGCTAAGAAGCTCTAAACAACCCCAAAACCCTAACCCTAACTCTCACACAAGCTCTAGAGAGAGAGAGAGAGAATAGGAACGAATAAGAAAACTAACCCAAAACCCTTAACTTACAGCTTTTTCCTGACACAGACCGCTCGATCGGTCTTGGGACCACTCGAGCGGTCTCTGCGACTACACTGCTGACCCAACTTTAAACGAGCATGTTGCCTTCATATACACAAAAAATAGGGTTGTTCTTGTGCTTAAATTGAAGCCCCAAAGTCTACTTTCTAATGGTTCTAACCCCATACCAGAATTCATTTTGTACAAAAAGATATGACCAAAATAGTGAAGGTATGTCACTTTTCTTCACACACTTTTCGTATATTTTTGTCCTAACATCTTTTGGAACCTTATATTCCTCACTGAATATATCTTAGCATGCGGATCCAAGCTCAAAGTACTCTCCATTGACTTACTAAAATCGAGATTTAATTGTTACCCAAAATCAACGGTTAAGTCCTTTAAAAAAAAAGGAAAACAAGTGAGGTTACTAAGTAAAATGGTGGATTTACCCTTCTGATTTCCCCACTTTCTATTACTTTTTGCTGAAGAACTAACAACCATTCTTTTTGAGCTCATTCCTTTGACTATTTCAGCCTTCACAAACTTTGGCACAGATTTGGTTTGTGAGTTGGTTGGCTAACTTTTTTTTTTGCCTTTGTACTATTTACTTGACGAAGCACCAGCAAATCCAAGCCCATACCTATCAGTTACTGCCTTCTGTGACCCGAGCATGTGATCCAAAACTTTAGTGCCTGTATTAAATTTCTTAAAAGTAGATTGAGCATTTAACAGATCTTTTTCAAATTTAATCAATTTTAATTCAAGATCAATTTTTAACTCAACACAACCATGCAATTCTTTTTCAAAAAATTCAATCCTGATTTGTCTTGTTTAACTCAATTCAGACAAGTCATTTCGTTCTTTTTCATATTTTGCAAGTTTTTCAAATAAAATTTTTCTGTTTGATTTTAATTTCACAACCAGGTCTTGAGCTTCAGTTAGCTCAAGTTAGACATTATTTCTTTCTTTTTCACACAGTTCAAATTTATTAACCAGTTTACAATTATGTTTGCTCAACAAATAGCTCTCATGATAAAGCTTCTCATAAGCTTGTTGCAGAGCTTCACTATTCTCAGTGTCACCAACCTCTTCACCTTCTTCTATTTTATTATTTGAATCATTTATAGAATTTTTATTTTCAGACTCACTAGATTCATCCTGAACAGAAGCAATGAATGCAGTAATATTACCATTATCATAATCAGGCTCTTTCTCATCACTCGTGTCGGGTTCACTTTCATCATCCCAAGTGACTGTGAATCCTTTTTGTTTCTTTCTAAGAAAGTTCGGGTAATCTTTAGTCATATGTCCATTTCTTTTACATTCATAGCATTGGATTTTAGCAATTTGGCCTTTTGATTTTTTTAAATAAAATTGGACATATTTTTGACTTTGTCTTTACTGTGCTTCTTATGCGATTTTTTCTCCTAATTAGGCTTTTTAGTTTCTAAATTTTTTTTAAATTTCTTTATAAAAATAGTTATCATCTCAAGGTCTAAATCATCATTAGAGTCACTTGTAGAACCTTGAGCTAAATAATGTGCCAAATTTTTTGAAACCTTTTTGTTTTAAAAATTTAACTCATAGGTTTGTAAGTTTCCAACTAAATCTTCAACAGAAATAGAATCAATGTCTTTGCTCCCTTCTATTGCTGTGACTTTTGGTTGGAAATTTTTGGTTAAAGATTTAAGAACTTTTTGAACGATTTTGGAAATAGAAAATTTTTCACCAAGATTAAATGATAGATTCACAATATCACTTAATTTTGCGTAAAAATCATCAAAACTTTCATCATCTTTCATACGTAGAGTTTCAAGATTAGTTATGAGACATTGAAGTTTTGAGATTTTTACGGTATCAGTCCTTTCGTGAGTAATTTGAAGAATATCCCATGCTTCTTTAGTTAAGTCACACGTACTAATTTTACAAAACTCATCTTGTATGACTCCATTAAAGATAGCATTCGTGACTTTACTATTCTAGCCTGCATCATCAAAATTGGCTCTGTCCCATCTAGCCACCAGCTTAGGGACGATTTCACCGTCAACTACAATGGTGGGAGGCTTGTAACCCTCAACAACTGAATGCAAGACTCGTTCATCTAAGGACTTAAGAAAAGATCTCATTCTAACTTTCTAAAAAGGGTGATTATTGCCGTCAAGAAGGGGTGATCTACCGGTAGAGGCGTCTTCTCTAAGAAAATCCATTTATGCAAATCAATTAAAGGATCACAACATTTTTAGAAAAAATTAACATGCTCTGATACCGATTGAAAAATTCCATTTGCAGACTGATTTGCACTAATCGATTTAATTAAAAAAGCTAAACGCGAAAATAAGGCTAATCAATCAAACACACAAGCAGATACAAAAGTAACCACAATCACACACGAGACGACAATTTTTACGTAAAAAATTTCAAACCGTGTAAAAATCACGAGACCACCCTCGGTCTAGGAAAACCAAACACTAATAAATCGTTGGTTATAAGAGAATCTTACAACACCGTCGTTGACTCCTCAACCTATGGTAGTAAGCCTACTCCTACCGAATCTACTTACACCAACTCCGTGCTTAACTGCTGCTAGAACCCACCACCGGACTTCAAATGTTGACAGACTTCTCCATTAGACTTCAAAAATTTGAGAATTCTCTTAAGCGACTCCTCGAACACAAACAAATCATTAAAGATTTGATTAACTTGATGATTGCTTGAATGAGTAGAAGTTAAAGGAACATCAAGTTGTTGTAGACTAATTTGAGAGTATGTTGAATAACGTGGGAGGCTTTCTGGCAGCTACGGATTATAACTGTATCAAGGAGGCACCTAAAAATGAAACCCTGGCAGCCTTTAAATAGGCTAGCCTGCATACCAAAGTCCGTTGATAGCAATTTAAAGCTGTTCTTGCCATAGACCGCTCGATTAGTCTTTTAATTGATCAATTGGTTAAACCTTATTCTCTGTAACTTTTACAGATTTCTAAAATACCGAGAGTTAAACTTGACAACTTGATGGACCACTTGATCGGTCTATCGAGCGGTCTGACACTACTTGCAGCTTTTCGACATTTTTTGCTTCTTTTTTGCTGTGCTGCAATATCAAACCATAACTCCAAAAGAACAAATGCCAAAATATCAATGAATAAAATATAAATAATTTAATAACAATTTGTCACAGATTTACCAAATTAAAAATGAATTAGACCAGGGACAAAGTTCTTAACAAACTTTGTGTATATTGATCAGAATCGAATTGGGATAATTAATTTTGTACTGACTATTTAAATTAATTCATACCCCATGGTTATTATGAGTGCTTATACTCTTAATCACAAAATAATTTTTATATACATATATTTAATGTTCGTTATTTTGATTTATTGGAGGGTGCGATCTTTTATGGGTCAATAATCCCGGTGAGTTGGATAACGACTTCAATTATATGGTGGATATTAACTATTGACGTAATTCACATCCCGTGATTAGGATTGATGATACCCCATTAAGGAAGCTTATAAGTTTTGACCGTGCCAAACCCTATAAGTGGATTTTATAATCCGGTATGTTGAATAAGTTAAGCGAAAGGTTTTAAGAATTTTTTGACGAAGCCAATTAAATAAAAATATCAGTATTTTAGTTTAATCGGCGAGTATTTGTAATCTTAATATAGAAGAGAATAAATAAACATTTAATAATATGAGCTCAAATAATTCAGTTTTGAGAATAAGGCTGGGAGTTTAATTATAATTCTTTAGTGTAATGAATTATAATTTATGTTTTATGAAATTACTTCTGGGTTAAAGTAGAATTTCATAATTACATTAGGAGCTCACATCTTATTTATTCCACAGGTCCCTATTGTAGCTTATAAAAATGTAGTTATAAATCTTGGCCACCACATTCAGTTTTTCTGTCTTCAAGATTAGGGTTTCCACATTTTGAAAACCTAAGTCTAGTCAATCAGAGTTTGAAGAACACAGAGAATATAATTCACACTATAATCACGTTCTTGGCATTCGAGAATACAACAGAAGGCTTGATTAGAGAATAGATTGCCAGTAAAAAACAATAGCAGTTTATAGACTAAAGCTTGTTGCAGAAAATGAAATCAAATCAGATAGATTTCACAGGTATGATTATGTTCTAACTTTGGGAGTCATACTAGGTTTATATTTTTGATTGTTTGATATTAAAAATTTTTAATCTAGAGCCTATTCTAACACTTGATCGTTTGGATTTTTTAACTTGATTCATATACATTATCTAAGGATCTTGGTTTATGGACCTAACAAAAAGGTTGAAGCACGTAACATGGCAGAAGATGGGAAAATCAAGATCGAAAAGTTCAATTGTTCGAACTTCGCCCTCTAAAGAATGCAGATCGAGGATGTTCTGTATCAGAAGGACCTGTTTCTTCCATTAATCGAGTAGAAATTGGAGAAGATGCCACATGATGAATGTGAGATATCGAATCGAAAAGTCTTGGGTACTATGCGATCGAGTCTCGTATCGTCGGTGATTTTTAATATCGCAAAGGAGAAGATGATAGTGAATTTGTTGAAGGCATTGGAGAAGATGTGCAAGAAGCCCTCTTTCCAAACATTTCAATGAATTCAATTCCATCACCAATCAGTTAGACTCGGTTGGAATTGATTTTGACGATGATGTAAGAGCCCCAGCTCTCCTGTCTAATCTGCCGAAAAGCTAGAGGGACTTGGTTGTGGTAGTGAGTAATTTCTCAGGATCAATGAAGTTGAAGCTGAAAAATATTACCGGGCTTATTCTGGAAGAGGAATCACGTAGAAGAATTGAGGGTGAATGATCAACATTAGGGTCGACTTTGAACGCCAAAGGGAGATGAAGAAAGAATGACAGAAAGAGTAAGAAGGGCCAGAAAAATCATAGATCCAAGTCATGGGGAAGATCACAGACTTTGGCTCGTGAGTAGAAATCTGATGGTTATTAGAACTATGGACAGAAGGGTTACTTCAAGAAGGACTCTAAGTCTCCAAGAAAATAGTGGGACGATGCAAATCAAGGGGGTAAGGCTACGATAAATGTTTCAGATGAGAAAAATTTAGATGCTTGGATTTATGCTTTGAATTCAAAACTAGATCCCTGGATTGTTGACTCCGGAGCATCATTTCATTCCACTTCTCACATAGATATACTTCATGGGTACATGAAAAGAAATTTTGGGAAGGTTAATTTCGGTGAAGAAGAAGCTTGCAGTATAGTTAGGAAGTGTAGGGACCCGGTCCTTTTTTATTTGGATAATTAATTAAAATGTATTATGATACTTTCGATGAAAAGTGGAAAGTGTTTAATTCTATGAAAGAATTGAAATTTAAATCATGATAATGATTGATGATGATATTGATGTGTTTGGTAGTGCATGAGAACAATTATTGTGAGTTGTTTGGATGTGTTTTGAGGTGGTTGGATTAAAATCTGAACCTTATATGATTTTTTTTGTTCAGGATGCTTTCAATATAGGGCAACTCGAGCGGCCATGGATCCGCTTGCGTGAACTATCGACAGAGAGGTCTTTCAAATTGCAGGCTGGGTTGATTATTTCTCTTTTCCTTCACCTCCCTCCCTCTTTAAATCAGAGCAAAAATCTTAGGAACCCCATTAGAGCTTTCTTGAGCTCCTTTTACCCTTAATTGGTGGATCCCTCTTGCTCTCCTCTTGAATTTACACCATTGGGAGATTAATCTACACATTAGAATCTCCCTCTTCACCGAATGGTTAGTGATTTTCATCGTTAGAGCTTGCTAGGACTCGTGTTCTTGTGGTTTGATCATTTAAGAGGTAGGATCTAAGATTAATTTTGATCATTTGATGTATATGAGTTGTATATTTTGTTGTATTTATATACAAGCATGAAAACTATGTTTTCGAAACCTTAGGTTGGGTTTGATGTTAAAGCATGATGAATCTGGAGTTTGAGCATGATTTATGTTAAGTCTATCATGTTATTGTTGTTGGAGACACAAGGATTTGTGAAATGAGAAGTTAGGGTTTTGATTGGGTTAAACCTTTGACAAATTTGGGCCTTTTGGGTTAGTTAACTCAAATGATGAAATTGATTTGATTTTCAATAAATTAGAGATTGTGTTAACTTATTCATGCATAAATCATGAGTTTTTATGAAATATAAAAATCATGAGATGGTTGGATGGGGGTTTTGAACTAATTTAACATGATTATGATAAATATATGAGAAATTGGTAATTGTTGATGATATTTATTCCTAATTGTGTTGGGTTTGACGAGAGGAACTAGGCTTGACGGTTGGACTCGGGTTGGTATAAATATGAATGATCTAATTAAAGTATCGTATGAATTGATTGGATAATTAAGGTTGGGATCGAGTAGCTCTCCGGTGAAAGACCAGAAACTTGCGCATGCTAGATAGGCCCTTCCATCGGGTTAACTCCCATAAAAGAGTGCTTTAGGCGACCCACCCATCGATGTTTTTGAGAGAAATCAAAAATGTGTGCTTTCTGTGTCAGGCTATAGAATGGGTATTAATCTTTTTGGCCTCGTATGGCCCGATTGAAATAACTACGCCTGGGTTTATTGGTGCCGTCCGGGTGTGATACTTAATTAAATCAAGAATTGAATTGGCTTGCAAAACCTTGGTTAAATGGTTGGGAATAATTGAAAGCATGGAAGTATTGAAATTGTTGAAACGTTGGTTGTAGTTGGAAATGTAAAGAATTGAGGAAATAGAATTGTTTAAAATGATGTTTTGGGTGATTGAGAAAACCAATTATGTGAAATGAGGTTTCTATAAATGGAGGTTGGTTTTTGAATAAAATTGTTATGCATTCACATAATCATCCTCATGTATCATGCATTTGTTAATTTTTAGTGTATTTCCTACTAGTCTCGGCTCATGTTATATAAACATTTTTAGGTGATAACGAAGAGCAAGTCACCGAGTAAGTTGGAACAAAGTAGGACCTTGTTAAGTTGTTTTTTAAGGAATTACACATTATTATGAAGAATCTTTTGAGAATTGTAATGTTGTAATTGTAATTCATTTTCTACGTTAGAGGATATATTTTAATTGGTGGAACCCGTTTTGTAAGGCCTTAAGACCATGTATCCATGAATAGTATGTATGAGATGATGTTGGGTATATATATCGAGTTATTCCTCGGTTTTTATGAGAAGTTCAAAGTTACAAAATGCTAGATTTCAAATTTTTGAGAAGTTTGGAATTGTTTCAATGCTAGAAGGATGCTTTTACTTCAGGTTTTTGCCTATTGAAAACCATATACAAAGTATGAGAAAATTTAGTATTTTTCCAACACGTAGAAATTTTTTTAGCTGTTTGATTTGGTGATTCTCGGCCAGTCCACCGCTCGAGCGGACCCCACTGGGTGGAATTCTATGAAAAGTTTGTTTAAAAAGGGGTAGGGGTTGTGTTTGGTTTCTTTGGGGCATCTTTTTTAGCTTAAATAGACTTATTTAGAGGATTGTTTCACAAATGAAATACTCTCTTTGACTTCCTTTTCTACAAGGAAATTGAATGTTTTAGTTTGATTTAAATAAAGACCAGTTTTCATCATTCGTTTTCGACTCGATTTCAACTTGGATTCTTTAAATTGGTTTTTTGTCATATCTATATTGTTGGGTTTTATTGATATGTTTTGGGGCGTGACATATTGGTATCAGAGCTCTAGGTTTGAATACCTAGGAGCCGTGGAAATGGTTAATCCATTGTGTGAGAGTTTGCATTAATGTGTGACATTCATGTATTGGTGTATTTGCATGATACATCTGCAAAGTGACTTAATGTTTGCATGCTATGTGGTATTTCGATATGGAAGTTGAATCTTTAGGATGATATGTCTTGTCCTTGGGCGTCCGATCAACTATTTCGGGGTTCGAGTTGGAAATGCATTTGGCCGACGTTCATTCTTAACAAGAAATCCAAAAAAATTACACGGATTGGTGTGTCAATCCTGAGAATTCTCCTCGGTATGTGAATACGTATTGATGTGATATTACCTGACAATGATCAATGTGTTTACATGTTTTTAAAATGTTAAGTGTCGGAAGAAAGGAGGTGAACACCCTTAGGAAGAGAACATTAGGTTGAATTTTATATTGATGGTTTTTATAATTTCATCCATATAGATGTTATGCCTCTAAGGCTAGGGTAGGGCCATGGTCGGGTTTGTGGTATGGGCCGTGGGAATGGGACCCAATTTTTGTTGATTGCTATGGATTTAACTCATGAGTTGAGTGTCGATTGCTCTTGTGCGTGGTAGAACTTGCTTACATGCTATGATAACTGCATGTGTTAGTGTTGGTATTAGTTAGTTGTCTGGTGTATTCTCGTATTATCAGGGTTTTGTCTCGGTGCTACTGAGGCATGGATAATTGTTTGGTCTTTTGTTGAGAACATTTCGTGTGGTATAATACCACCCGGTGGTGAGTTGTATTACTACTAATCTTATGATTAGGTGTGGTAGGGTGTTTGGAATCTCTCGGAGATCAATTGTTATGATTGGGTTATGTGATGGTGGTAATACCCCTCTGTTAAGATTTTTGTGTAATATGATCTTGAGCATGTTAAGGATTATGTACGTCATGAGGCATGCTATGTTTTGAGCTATGTACTTGGGAATGAGGTATGGACGAGAACATAGTGGATGTGAGCATATTAATCATTTGCTGAAAACATTTTAAATTTCTGGCATAAACAATCTTAGGGGATATCCCTTACCCTGTGGGGTGTTATTAGTAGTCGTGGTGGTACCTTGTTTCTTTTGAAAGATTATTTGATAACCCTTATATATTGTCCCTGGTGGGTTGCTAAGTTATGTTTCTTTGTATTGAAATTGAGAGTTGAGTTACGAATTTGTAGCTCAGAGATGTATTAGATGGGTTAACAATGAAGTTGTAGATATATTAGGATGTGTGTTGGTTTTAATTACAATTTTGGTATGCGACGATTATAGGTTCTTTGAGAATTTCATGGGAGTAAAGGCTTGTGGTTTTGGTCATTATCCTTACGGTTAGGAGATTGTGCTCCAGCACTGTGTTTAATGGGAACATGGGTGTGTACCTGGGTGAAGTTGAGATGTGGGTTGAGTTAGATCTTTTTCGCGTGACGATGTAGTCACTTTTGGTGTATTCCATATAAGTGATAAGTGCACTAAACTTGAGGGAACCGTGACAGTTGTTATTAGTGTAGTCGACCCAGTTGCTTGGGATGGTGCATCAGGAGTGCGATGTCTCTTGAAGGGATTGGAGTTGTTTATGTTTTGATCTGAGGTGTAGAGGTAGTTATGTGATCTTTGTCCTTAGGGGTGAATCATGGGGTAGTAAAGTTGAACAATGCACCTTAATTGTTTGAATAACTTAGGGTTGGCCTATGAAAATCATTAGATCAAAAAATGTATATGGTTGTTCTTATGCTCGAACGATAGAAGTGCTAATGATGTTTACATAGTTATGAGAGTGATGGGTAATCTCTGAATGGGAAGTCTCAAATGTGGCCTTTCTCGATTAAGCTCTTTACGTTTTCTTTTGAGGTTTTAGGCCTAAGTTGTGAGCTCGAGGCCGTAGAGTGGTTGTAGTTTGCCCGATATGGGTCAGGTTAGATTAGCACAACCTTGCGAGTGTTCAGCCTTGGTGTAATGTTGGTGTTTAATGTTGTGCATTTGTGTATACCTGGTGACGAACTTATAATCGTGCGAGATGCATTGTTTAGAGCATAATGAAGTCAATGGTATTCGATGTGTGCGAATAGGGTTAGAGTTTTAGCACTAAGCGTGACGAGCGATATAAACATCGTGATTAGGGTTGACAACATTTTGTATTGTGAAGTTCTTGGTCATTCAAAGGACATGTGGATAGTGTTCTTCTGAATCGAGTATTTAATGGTTACCCTAGGATATGGTGGTGTTGAGTGGGAGTCTGGTTGACCTTTTAATTTCTCCAAAGAGAGAGCTACCTTATAGATGGTTAGCATGTTTGAGTTATTTTATCCATGTTGGGAGTGAATTCCAGGACCGTTTGGTGGATTTTTGGTTTGATGGTTTTCTAAGAAGATTAAAATCTCTATAAATCTTGTACCATTATCGTGGCCCTTTTGGTTGTGCCTTGTGAATCTGTATCATCGTGATCGTGTAAGGGTAGGACTGATTCCTCATAGTTTCTTGGTGAAGATTTGTTTGCTCTACCCTGTGAGTATGAGTGTTCGGGTTGTGTCCCTTGAGGTATCGAGTTAGTAAACCTGGAGTGCCTGTCTATTTTTTAAAGGAGGAGTTAGTGTTGAGGTGTAGAACCTACATCTGCAATGATAAATCGAAGGTTATCTGATAATTATATAATGTATGCTCTAGCTAGTACGGGAATGTTGGTATCCTTAGCTCTTATTAAGTAAGATCCTTGCTGAGGTTTTTGTAGCCGAGCTGTTCACATCATGAGTCCCTGATAGTCCTTTATGCGTTTTCGGTTGCGTTTTGTTGGTGTTTGAAATCGTTTGGTTTACTTGGAGTTGGTGTTCGATTACCCACTTGTGGTAAAGATACAAGTTGAGTGCCGATAAGTTGGAGATTATTAAGAGAATGTGGTTTAGATAAGAGTAAAGAGGAATTTAAATTTGAAAACACTTTGTCAATGTGGCCTCTTAGCGCCAACCCATTTGTTTAGATTGGAGCGTAAAAGTCTTATCTGTATAGAGGAGGAGTTCTCTCATGAGGGTGGTTAGATTCTATCTATGAGAAGTTGATAACGGTTGTGATCGTGTTAATTTTGGTGATGTTGCGTGACAACTTAGTATGAGTATGTTGAAGGATTAAGTGCTCGAGTGTGAGTATTGAAAGGATAAGGTAATGGCATCCAAATTGAGTTGTGTGGTTTTCATGCTTGGTCTTAAGTGGTTTTAGCCAGAGTTTGTTAGCTCTTTTCTATAGAGCGACTGTGCTTCGTGTTGGGTTCAACAAATCCCTCCTTTGTGTCTCTAGGTGGTTGGCAATTCATGGTTCTAAATGAACAATCATGTGTCGATGAGAGGAAGTGTTTGGATCCTCCTGTTTGCTACATTCCTCTACTCGGACCCATGTTATTTGTTTGATTTTGCGAATCGCCCTTGCCATTTGGACGTCGCTAAGGCCTTGTCAATGAGAGCCTTTCGATTGTATCCTCCTGCCGAAGCAGTGTCATTTTTGCTCTAGTGGTTCAATTTTTATGTGGTATTTATTCAGATTAGAGGTGTACGTTTACTGTTTTATCTGGCCTATGTGGCGTATATAGCCTGTGTGGCATACATAGCCTATGTGGTGGATCTAGCATGTGTGGCGTATTTAGCTCAAGTGGCGTATTTAGTCGGTGCAACGGTATTAGCCTTCGGGTTATGGTAGCCATGTGGAGTTCTTAATTGTATGAAACCTTGGTTTGAGTGGTATTAAGGGGTTTAATGAGTTAGTGAAGCAAGAGTTGTGGAAATGTAAGTTGTAGAACTTGTTGAGGATCAGTATAGAGTGAAAGTTTTTAGCGATTGGTTGCAAATCAAAAGAAAATGTATTCCTTGTTATGGAATGTGTCCTTCGTTGAGAGATGTCGTTTGTATTGATACTCTCTGACCTTGGTCTTAGATGTTACAATACCACAATCGCTGTTGAGCCATATTCTCACCACAATTAGAATTCTCCTTTAGGAGCCCTTGTTTCGCTTAATAATTTTGTATCGTGACAAATCACCCTATGATTTGAGTGAGTTCCTTGCTTTAGAACCAGATGTTTATGTCTCTGCTCAGGAATGAGCATCTCTTTGGCTTTAGTGGTGGTGTTACAGACGTACGTGTAGTGATGATGTGATTTGGGGTTCTGTAGTAACATAAAGATGACACCTTATAAGGCATTAGATGATAGACCTTGTAGGCCACCAGTTTGTTTAGTGACTGCCCAAAACCATTAGGAGAGTTATGCGGATAGGAGGAAGAGACTGCTGGCATTCGAGATGGGGGACCATGTGTAGTTTATCTCTTTATATTGAAAGTTTCAAACTTCTTTTTTTTCCAAGGGAAACAAAAAATATTCACCATATGTGGGCTTTTCGAGAGAAACCCCATCTCTCTCTTTCCTTTTTTCGCCCCCATATCGCCACACATGGGGGCATGGGGAAATTCTTTTTGATAGGGCGCCAAGGAGCCCAGATGAGGAGAAAAGAGAAAGTCTTGGCACAGAAGGGATTGATAAGGTTTAGGAAGAGTGGGAAGTTGTCACCATGTTTTATCGGATTATTTGAGATCCTTGAGAGGATCGGAGAGGTGGTTTATCGCCTTGCCTTACCACTACAGTTAGCATCCGTGCATAACGTGTTCCATATGTCCATGTTGCGTAAATATGAACTGGACCCTTCACATGTTTTGAATTGGAACGAGTTGAGAGTTAAGGACGACATCACCTATGAGGAGGGATCGGTGAGAATCCTAAACACCAAAGAGTAAGTCTTACGAAGGAGAACCATTGCGTATGTAAAAGGTTTTGTGGCTTCATCATGGTATTGAAAAAACTACATGGGAGCGAGAGTTGGAAGTTTGCTTAAAGTACCTTGAGTTGTTTGCTTCTTGATGCATGTTGAATTTCGGGGATGAAATTTTCTAAGAGGAAAGTTGTAGGGACCCAGTCTATTTTTATTTGGATAATTAATTAGAACGTGTTATGATACTTTCGGTGGAAAGTGAAAAAGTGTTTAATTCTGTGAAAGAATTGAGTTTTAAATTATGATAATGATTGATGATGATAATGGTATGTTTGGTAATGCATGAGAACAATTATTGTGAGTTATTTGAATGAGTTTTGAGGTGATTGGATTAAAATTTGAACCTTATATGATTTTCTTTGTTCGGGATGCCTTCAGCAGAGGGCTACTCAAGTGGCCATGGGTTCACTCGAGCGGACTATCGGCAGAGAGATCTTTTAAATCGCGGGTTGGGGTAACTATTTCTCATTTCCTTCACCTCTCTCCCTCTCTAAACTAGAGCAAAAACCATAGGAATCCCATTGGAGCTTCCTTGAGCTCCTCTTACCCTCTATTGGTGGACCCCTCTTGGTCTCTTCTTGAGTCTACACCGTCGGGCGATTAATCTATGAGTTGAAAGCTCCCTCTTCACTGAATGGTTAGTGGTTTGCGTCGTTGTGGATTGCTAGGACTCGTGCTCTTGTGGTTTGATCATCTAAGAAGTAGGATGTAAGACTAATCTTGATCATTTGATGGATGCAAATTGTATATTTTGTTGTATTTATATACAAACATGAAATCTAAGTTTTCGAAACCCTAGGTTGGGTTTCATGTTGAGGCATGATGAATCTAGAGTTTGAGCTTGATTTATGTTAAATCTATCATGTTATTGTTGTTAAAGACACATTGATTTGTGAAATGAGAAGTTATGGTTTTGATTGGGTTAAACCTTTGACAAATTTGGGCCTTTTTGGGTTGGTTAACTCAAATGATGAAATTGACTTAATTTTCGGTAAATTGGAGGTTGTGTTAACCTATTCATGCATAAATCATATGAGTATTGATGAAATATGAAAACCATAAGATGATTGGTTGCGGGTTTTGAACTAATTTAACCCGAATGTGAGAAATATGAGGAATTGATAATTGTTGATGATATTTAATTCTAATTGTGTTGGGTTTGACGAGAGGAACCGGGCTTGATGGTTGGACTCGGGTTGGTATAAATGTGAATGGTCCAATTAAAGTACCGTGCGGATTGACTGGATAATTAAGGTTAGGCTCGAGTAGCTCCTTGGTGAAAGATCGAAAACTTGCGCTTGCTGGATATGCCTTTCCGTCGGGTTAACCCCTGTAAAAGAGTGCTTTGGGCGGCCCACCCATCAATGTTTTCAAGAGAAACAAAAAATGTGTGCTTTTTGCATCGGGCTATAGAATGCGTATTTATCCATTCAGCCTTGCGTGGTCCGATTGTGATAACTACGCCTAGGTCTATAGGCGCCATCTGGGTGTGGTACTTAATTAAATCAAGACTTGAATTGGGTTTGCAAAACCTTAGTTAAACGGTTAGGAATAATTGAAAGTATGAAAGTCTTGAAATTGTTGAAACGTTGGTTGTAGTTGGAAATGCGTAAAGAACTGAGGAAATAGATTGTTTAAAATGATGTTTTGGGTGATTGAGAAAACCGATTATGTGAAATGAGGTTTCTATAAATGGAGGTTGGTTTTTGAATAAAATTGTTGTGCATTCATATAATTATCCTCGAATATCATACATTTGTTCATTTTTAGCCTATTTCCTATAAGTCTTAGCTCATGTTGTATAAATATTTTCAGGTGAAAATGAAGAGCGAGTCACCGAGTAAGTTGGACCAAAGTAGGACCTTATTGAGTTGTTTTTGAAGGAATTACGCATTATTAGGAAGAATCTTTTGAGAACTGTAGTGTTGTAATTGTATTTCATTTGCTATGTTAGAGGATGTATTTGGGTTGGTGGAACCCGTTTTGTAAGGCCTTAAGGCCATGTATCCATGAATAGTATGCATGCGAAGACGTTAGGTATATATGTCGGGTTATTTCTCAATTTTTATGAGAAATTCCATGTTATAAAATGTTAGATTTCAATTTTTTGAGAAGTTTGGAATTGTTTCAATGCTAGAAGGATGTTTTTACTTCGGTTTTTTGCCTATTGAAAACCACATACAAAGTCTGAGAAAATCTAACATGTTTTCAACACTTAGAAAATATTTTAGCATTTTGGTTTGGTGGCTCTTGGCCAGTCCACCGCTCGAGCGGTGGTGGGTCTGCTCGAGCGGACCCCGCTGGGTGGAATTATGTGAAAAGTTTGTTTAAAAAGGGATTATGTTTGGTTTCTTTGAGGCATCCTTTTTAGCTTAAATTAATTTATTTGGAGAATTGTTTTACAAATGAAATACTCTTTTTTACTTCCTTGTCTATAAGGAAATTGAATGTTTTAGTTCCATTTAAATAAAGACCAGCTTCCGTTATTCGTTTTCGACTCGGTTTCAATTTTGATTCTTTAAATTGATTTTCTGTCCTATCTATATTGTTTGATATTCTTGATATGTTTTCGGGGCGTCACAAGAACGGTGAGGTATAGGTCACACAGGCTAAGGTACAGTACTAAAACTAAATGATGTTTGACACGTGCCTAGTCTAACGAGGAACTTGATTTCAATGGATCGTGACATCATTTGGAGGAGATTCCTGGAAAATGAGTATGTGGCATTGGTTTTGGCAAGGGAAAAAAGGAGGGTACTTTGTATCTATCATCAAGGTATTACAACATAATTTCAGTGGCAGCATTCGGGGTTAACGTTGGTATGTGGCACATGCATGTCGATCATATGAGTAAGAAAGGAATGAAGGTTATGGTTCAGAAGGGGAAGTTACCGGGAATTGAGTTGTTAGACTTAGAATTCTATGAAGATTGCATCTTTGGGAAACAGAAGAAAGTCAGCTTTGCAAAGGAAGTGAAGACTCCAAAAGTAAAAAGATTGGAGCCAATTCATATTAATGTATGGGGACCGTCTTAGGTACATTTCCTTTGCGGCTCATAGTATTTTGTAACCTTCATTGATGATGCTATCAGAAAACTATGGGTCTACTTTTTAAGAACAAGTAAGACGTATTTGGTACTTTCAAGAACTAAAAGGCACTGGTTAAGAATCAGACATATCATAAACTGGAGTGTCTGAAGTCTGATAACGGCGGTGAGTACTACAACATGGAATTTGAGGATTACTGTGCAGCTAATAGGATTAGAAGATTGAAGATTGTCCCAATAAATCTGAAGCTGAACGGAGTGGAAGAACGCATGAGTAAGATGATCATGGAGTGTGTTCAGAGTATGAGGTTGCATACCGAGTTCCCAAAATAGTTTTAGGCAGACGCAATAAGTACAACAGTGTACTTTATCAACAGAGGGCCATCAGTTGCATTAAATTGTGGACTGCTAGTAGAAGCATGGACCGGGAAAGAGGTAAAACTTTTCCATTTGTGTATTTTTGAATGCATAGTTTATATACATGTTGTGTCAAAGAACAGGGGAAAACTTGACCCCAAGTCTCGAAAATGTATATTTGTTGGCTATAGTATAAAAAGCTGTGTATAGATTGTGGGATCCAAAAAATAAAAAAACAGTTAGGAGTATGGATGTTATATTCAATGAGCCTGTTTTGTATAAAAATAATAGGATCAAAAGGGTGAGACAGTAGATGAATCAAATTATCATGTGTTTGATGGATCGTTTAGCAAAGTCTTTTAACCTTGAGATGAGAATATACACCCCACTCCACAAGTAGAACCATTGACTCCCATAATGAAGAGGTCTACTAGAATTAGGAATTAGTAGGCCTACAGTCAGATACCCTCCTTCACTGCATTATTTTCTATTAACAAACAGTGGTGAGCCGAAATGTTTTGAAGAAACTTTGCAGGTTGAGACAAAGGGCGAGTGGGAGCACGCCATGGATGAAGAGATAGAGTTTTTGTCATCAAACAAAACTCTAAACTTGGTATAGTTGCCCAAGAAAAAGTCAGCACTATAAAACAAGTAGGTCTATAGGCTAAAGGAAGAAGCTGATGGGAGCAAGTGGTACAAGGATAGGTTGGTAGTCAAGAGGTTTTAGTATAAGCTAGTGATAGACTACACCAAGATATTTTCACTAGTTGTGAAAATTTTCACCATTAGGATAGTACTAAGCATTGTAGTAACAGAAGACTTGCATTTGGAGCAGTAGATGTCAAGACAACATTCCTTTATGGAGATTTGAAAAAGTAGATCTACATGCACCAGCCACATGGTTACTTAGTCAAAGGGAAAGAGGAGATGGTCTGTAATTTGAAGAAAAGTTTATATGGGTTAAAAGAGGCACCCATGCAGTGGTATAAAAGGTTTGACAGTTTCATGACAGATACGAGGTTCAATTGATGCCACGGAGATCACTGTTGTTATAGTAAGCAGTTTGCCACATCGTATGTGATTCTTCTCTTATATGTAGATTACATGCTAATTATAGGGTCAAGCATATATGAAATTTCAAATCTCAAGGCACAGTTGTCCAGAGAGTGTGCCATGAAGAATTTGGGGGCAGCCAAAAAGATACTTGGCATGAGGATTAGTAAGGACAAAAAGGGAATAAAGCTGAAACTTTCGCATTCTGAATATATTGAGAAGGTCCTACATAGGTTCAACATGGAAGGTGTTAAGGCTGATTACAAGCCTTTGGGAAGTCATTTCAGACTTTCAAAGGAATAATGAGCTGTCACAGAGAAAGAGAAGAGCTACATAGCTAAGGTACTGTACGCTTCAGTCTAGGTAGCCTGGTGTACGCCATGACCAGCACGAGGCCAGACATTGCCTATGTAGTAGGAGTAGTGAGAAAATTGATGTCTAATCCGGGTAAGGAGAATTGGGAAGTAGTAAAGTGGATTATGAGGTATCTTAGGGGCACAATGGGTTATGCTTGTGTTATAATGTCTCTGGAATTCAGTTGCAAGGTTATGTAGATTCAGACTTGGTAGGGGACATTAACATCAGGAAGAGTACCAATGGGTACATGTTTACCATGGGAAGTGCATGTTACGCCCTGACTTTGAGGTATGTGAACCAACCCTAAAAGATTCACTATGAACGGCCCAACATAAGACAACTAGAATAAAACCTGGTTTTATAGTCAGAACCTCATTGAAGAAAAACCTTTGAATTTAGATTATTTAAAAGAAAAGTAATCCATTGAAAATAAGCTCCCGAACTTCACTTTTATTGGAAAATAGTCTGAAAAGGGCCTGAACAAAAATATACTTTAATCTGAGAAAAATAATTTTCAGAATCATACACAGCTGAGCCCACTCGAGTGGACTGACCACCGCTCAAGCGATCAGGTGGTCGAGAGCACACCAGTAGATTTCCTGTTTCCAATTCAAAGTCCAGTTTAATTTTATAAGTATAAATCCAACAAACTAATCAACACAGTTTATATAAGGGTTTTTACTATTCCCATAAGGGTAATCATAAACTTTGTGAAATGTTCCAAGTATAAATCATAAAAATTTTGGTAGAGTTTTCTCAGTTTTTCGAATAAATCCCTAGTAGAACCATTCAAACAATTAACCTATATAATGTATGTCACAACCAGGTATATAAATATCTTATTTTCTACTTCAATCCACGCATATTCTCTCATCAAGTAAAATAATTATAATCCCAATTAAAATTATACATGTGATACTTTAACTTTGAATTACATGATTTTAATAACCTCTAACAGAATTGAACACTTGATTATACAACTCACAAACAAATTATATACAATTTTCATATTCCATCAAAATAATAGCAAATGTAACATGAATTCTTCAAGTCACTACATGTTCACCCGAACTTAAAAAACATTAAATTAAACACATGAGCCGAAACTCATAGGATAGTGACTAAAGATGATCTAATGCATGATATATGAAAAAGGAAAGTTTTAAACCCTTAATACAAGATATAGGAAATTTTTTCACCCAAACTATTAAAACTCCAAAGAATACACTATCTCATGATTTGTACACAATCCAAACAAACATTCACCCTTATACTAATCCTCAACAAGTTTTACAACCTACACTTTTACAATCATCACTCCCCCTGTTAGGGTTGTAAACTGAAAATTATATTTTTAGTATTTTAATTTTATTTTAATAAAAATAATTTTTCATTTTATGAGAATCTTAATGAGTAATGTATACAACATTATTTTTTTAATGTTATGCATGGATGTCCTTTATTTTGTACAGTATTTATTATGAAGAGTGCTTATGTTCTTAATCATGAAATAATTATTGATTTGCGTATATTTAATATTGGTTGTTTTGATTCATTAGAGGATACAATCTTATATGGGTCTATATTTTTGGTGAGCTGGATATTGATATTAATTATATGATAAATATTAATTATTGACGAAATTTACGTCTCGAATGATCAGGAATGACGATACCCCCTTAAGGAAGCTTATAAGTTTTGACCGGGCCAAACCCTGCAGGTTGATTTGATTATCTGGCGGTTAAATAAGTTAAGCAGAAGGGTTTAAAGAATTTAAAGATGCCGATTAAATTAGATTGTCAGTAATTAAATTTAATTGGCGAGTATCGAAAATCTTAACGTGGAGAGATGCATTAAGCATTTAATAACAGGAGCTTAATACAAGATGGTCTTGAGATTATGGCTTAGAGTGCAATTACAGTTCTTTAGTGGTGTGAACTGTAATTTAGTATTT
>JAULJZ010173572.1:1782-23860 GCA_032270985.1 Heliamphora pulchella
TGATTGATAAACCACCCATTTGGTAACAATATGTTTTCTATTTTTGTTTCTAAAATTTTCGTAAACGGTAAATTATTTTTATTTTCAAAAAAATGTAAATAGCTTTCAAAATTTATTGAATTCTTGTAAATAGAAAAGATGTGTTTTCACTTATTTTGTAAATAACTTTTTATTTCCTCCTCTCTTTGTTATCACCTTCACCATCTCTATTTTTTGTTACTATCACCGGTAAATACCTTCAGCCACCACCTTCTACCACCATCCAGTACCTCCTGTATTGGCCGCCACCTCTCCCAATCACCTCCCCATCTGCCGCCACCTCAACCCACCACTTTTTTCTATCGATTGCCATCTCCACTCATTGTTGTTAATCACCATTATTGCCATCACGTCTGATGGTCTGGCCACCATTTCACCTATTGCCTCCACCCCATGCCCGTTATCTCCACCTCCACTCAACCTGTCGCCACTTCTACCCACTAGCTCTCCCCACAAACTGCCTCCTCCACCCATCGCCTCTACCATCAGTCGACATCTTCAGCCTCCACCTTCTCCTATTGATCGCCACTTCTACCCTCTACCTTCTTCTACCGATCACCTCTTCACCCACCGTTGTTGGCCATCGTAGTTGTTACCACCCACATCCATCATTTTTGGTGACTTAGACTACCTCTGTTGATTACCTTTGGCCGTTGGCGACTATTTTTACTAACTCTTTACGTGCGAGCTCCCCACCTTTATTACCACCATTGTCCGCTTTCGCAGGATCACCTCTGGCCGTTATCATCACATCTGGCCACCATAGTTATTAGATGCACCCTCACCATCAACAATGTTTTTGGACGACTATCTTCTTGTTGGTGGCTCCCTCACACTACCTTTTATTTTTTTTAAAAATAAATTTTACAAAAACATGTATTTTTCATATGTGTTCTTTATTTTTTAGAAAATACAGGAAATATGTTTTCTAAAAAGGAAGGATTCAAGGGTGTTAGCGAAGGATAAGGTGATTAAAGAAAAATGGAAAACTTATTATTCAACAAAACATGTTGAAAGATTCAAACTAAGTTCTATCGCAAAATATAAAAGTTTGAAGTGGAAATTGTAATGAAAAAAATAAAATCAGGAATACTTTAGGACCAGATGGTATCATTGTGGAGGTATGGGCGAAGTAGGAGTCTCTTAGGTAACAATGTTATTTGATAAAATCACAATATCTAGGAAAATGCCTAAAGAGTAGAGAAATTCCATGTTTAGAGTTAAGTATTAGAGGTTCGGACTGGATTAATGGTGCGAAATAGATTTCTATTCTATGTTTCTTTACTAAATTTGTGTCTAAATTCATTGTCCAGATTGGACTCCATATCCCATATGTGAGGGATAATTAGTCATAGGGAAGAGGGTAGAATATTTAATCCAGTGATTAGAAGAGATAAGGGATTAAGTGTGAAAAGGTAATTTTGCTCTTCAATTTTACTTCTACAATATTTTTAGTTTTTTATTTTTAAGTAACTTTTTATAACTTTATTTGTATTTTCATAAATATCTTGTGATAGTTATTAATGAATTTTCTCACTTTGTTCCATTTTTTTTACCTAAATTAGTTAGAATTAAATTTTAATATCAATTTTTTACTTTGTAACATTATTAGTGACATTTTTTTACTTTTATTTTTTTGGCTCTTTTTTTTTAAAACCTTTTGGTCTTATTTGAAAATTTTAAATTTTTTGTTCTTATTTAAACTTTTTTTTTTTTAATTTTTAGTCTAATTTGATAACATTTCAATTGTGTTTGTTAAATATACATACAAGTAGATATCTCACTGCCTAGTGATATAAGAAAGATAAAATTATTATTATGCTCAGAATATTATGCTCTATTCTGAACTCACTAAAAACAACAATAGGCTACACTAGTCAAATTCTAAAAAAAATATCAAATATAAATTTTCTAACAAAAAAAATTAGAACTTGTAATTATAGAGTAGTGCATTTTTAAATGTAAGAATAATGTTAATTTTCTCGTACAAGGGCTTTTTGTCATGACATTATTATTCCGAACCGATCCTTATCAAAATAGACAAAAGATTGGATTAAGTTGCTAGTGATTAGTACTTATCTCATGTAGTAAACAAACACAATACTTGATTAAAGTGAAGATATCTAATCTGGAGTATTTGGTATCCTGGGACAGTTAATCCTAGGATTGCTTATCGATTTTAATATAGTTCAAAACTCCAAACATAGCCAAAGAGTATTCTAGTACCTATATATAAAAATAAAAGAGATATTCAAAATAAATGAGGTATTAAGTTAATGAATCATACGATGAAGGTATGAAAAAAAATGATTGAACATTATGTAAGGTTAACAACAAAAGTGTCATATAATCAGTTTGGTTTTATGCTTGGTAGATCAACTATGGAAGCAATCTACCTATTGAAGAGATTAATAGAGAGAAGTATAAAGAAAAGAAAAAAGATCTTCGTATGATTTTATAGGCTTTAGACAAGACCTATGATAGAGTATTAGAGTGCTTAGATATATCATATGGTGGGTGTTGGAGAGAAAGTAAGTGACAAAGGGGTACATTGATATGATAAGAGATATGTATGATGGAGCTGCCACAACAATTAGATTACCCGCATGAGAAACAAGTGAATTCCTGATTATAGTAGGATTACACTAAGGATCGATATTGAGTCCTTATCTCTTTGTCCTAGTTATGGATGAACTAATTAGACACATTCAGGATGATATTTCATGGTGCTTGTTATTCGCTAATGATATTGTCTTAGTAGATGAAATTAAGAGTGGAGTTAACGTTAAGTTAGAATTACTATAAAGCACGGGTGCGGGTATGATATGATATGGGTACGCCAGTACGATGAAATATAAAAACATAGGGTATGGGTACGCCTACAACGTTATTTATTTATTTATTTTTGTACCTTTTAGCATTACATTACATATTTGTTAAATACAAAATTATTTTTAGTTTATGAGAGAAAAAAAAAATATTAGATCATATTAGCATTGTAATGCCAAGGCTATGTCTTTGGCAATTGCTAGTTGGGACTGCAAATAGAGATACTTTTTGGACTGAACGACAATTGCTATGGCAACCATATTGGTTGAAAATTGTTTTCTGTTATCGCAAACCTTAAGAGAAAGTATCAACAGATGTATTTTCTTACACAAATTTAAAATTTTAACATTTTTATTAAATGAAAGAATCTAAATCATATTTTTTAATATTCAAATTGATCTTTATATCAAAAGAGATAACATATTATTTACTCTAGTACTTTAATTTTTAAAAATTTCATATTAGTCCCAATATATCCATTCACATTCTCAACATACCACTGCAGTATCCAAAACGTATTGATAGTGTATCCAAAACGTTCTGGTACCCAACAATTGGAAAAGTACCTGGTACTTTATTGGAGTACTCTGTTCGTACCGGTGTCGTATCCATACTCGGTGCGTACCCGATGTGTGTACGACACCATTTTCAGAGTACCCGTGCTTCATAATTTAGAAATGTGAACAGAAGCTTTGTAGTTAAAAAGGCTTCGAGTAAGTAGGAGTAAAACAAAATATAAGAGCAATTTGGTTCACGAAATTCCCACGTATGCGAGCCCTAGAGAAAGGGGCAGACCACAAAATATAGGGAATATAATTTTAGCTGTAGTAGGGGTATTAATAGCAAAAAAGTAATGATTCAAAACCAAAAGATACCTAAAAGTGGATATTTTGGTTATCTATGTTCGATTATTGATAAAAATGGAAAGATTGCAAATGATGTAACCTATAGAATCAAAATTGGTTGGCTCAAGTAGTGCTTCTAACGTTTTATGTAATTGACGAACACCTACAACATTAAAATTAGAATTTTATATGATAGTTATTAGATCACCGATTCTACATGGGACAAAAAGTTGGGCGGCTAAGAAAGATCGTATAAATAAGATGAGTATTGCTGAAATAACAATGTTAGGGTAGGCATTTCGTAAGACTAGGAAAGATAAAATTAGTAATGAAAAAATTCATGGAATGGTAGGGTTCGCATCAATTGAGGACATGTTGAGAAAAAATAAATTAATGTGGTTTGAACACATATAATGTAGACTAGTTGATGCAGTAATAAAGAAAAACGACAAGATCATTTGTAAATCTTAATTAAAACTATTTGAAGATAGAATCCTTAACAGAACATAATGCCGTAAAAGGATTTATGTAGTTGACCCCGATTGATAAAATAAATCTCGGGCAAATTGTTTGGTAACTTAGTTTTTTCAGCTAATAAGGTAGGTTGTTTGTTAGCTAAACAACCTTCCTAAATAAGTGAACTGCCTCTTTGGCTTTGGACGGGGATTTTATAGAACCTGGCTATCTAAGGCGTTGATTTATCCTGCTTTGCCATTGTTGGTTTGAGGGTGGTGGTTGTTGAACTTTCTTGATTTCATGTTGTTCTCTTCTTTTTCCAATATTTCAGCTTTTGTAGCATCCTCAACTTGATTTTCTGCATCAAAAAACTGCTCAAAGGTCGGTATTAGCATCGTGACAAAGTGCTCGACATAATGTGGTAGCAGATTCTCGACAAGCATTCTGACTTGATCCTTTTTAGTGGATCTATTAGTCATCATTGCTGCTTTAGCTCTTCATCTTTTTAAGAATTTAGCAAAGGTTTCCTTTGACTTTTGGCATGTGGTTTCCAACTCTCGTGTGGTGACATCCAATTGAAGGTTGTAGGAGAGTTCTCATTCCGTTATGTCTTCCGAAGTTCGAGTCTTAGAAAGGTTCAAAGTTTAAGAACCATTGTAATGCAGCTCCAGTGAGGGTTCTTTGTGACAATTTTGCCAATAAATCGTTATCAATGGCCATGGGCCTACGAGCACCCACATTCACCCTTTGGGGTGGGTGTTTGGGTCTCTAGTCCCATCAAACTTGTTGGCATCTTAAATTTTGCATTTGGGAACAGGCACATACCTTTGATATCGAGTATGCAATCCTTAGTACTCTTGGTCTTTCAAAGCACTGTCTTAATCTTGTCCAACTTAGTTTTTATGGTTTGGTTTTCAATTGTTACATTTAGGTTATTGACATGAGGTAGATTAAGATTGATAAGATGTGAGTTAACGACTTGGTTGGCAGGTTGGTTGACGACTTGATTATGGGGTACAGGTATATTAGTAGCTTGATTGAGATTAGCAGCTTGGTTGGGGTAGACAGGTAGGTTAGCAACTTGATTGGGATTTGCAGGGTTCAAGCTGGGTATGTTAGGCACTTTGCCATCTAGAACTGGGTGAGGAAGCCATGGGTCAATTGGTGCTTGATACGGGAGTTGTGGGTTAGGGAATATTGGAGGAATTTGGGCTTGAAGGGTTAATTGAGCCACAGATGTCTGTAGGTCTGTCATTATCTTTTGCATGTCCATCCTGATCTTCATCATATCTTCCCTTGCGAAGGTGTTCTCAGCCATTGATGTAAAGTTTTCCTCTTTGAAACTTCTCTCAAACCTTCTTGTGACTGGATCACGCAACCAAGGGTACTTTGTTTGAGGTATCTTAGAACGTCGCCCAATCTAAGAGAACATAAACCTAACTCAGAACAAAGCCCATCTAAAAACAAAGCTCGGTTCATTAAGAGTATCGCGACACATCATTACACTAACATGTCATATACAAGCACATAAACATGTCTAAATGGGATTGTTGTCCTAAAGGAAAGGTCTTAATTGGTTTACAATATGAACTGAAATGCTGGTAGTCAAATTGGTCATCCCCCATATTAGGGTTTCAATGCATGCTATTCGTTCCACATATACAAAATGCACACATGTTTTGTTATGCGTATGGTTACACCCTTTTGATATACCTTACTAGTATGTGGGCCGAGAGGTGGCTACTTTCCAAGAGATTGCTCTTCACGCATAACCAGAGAGGCTTCAAGGTTGGAGAATCAAGGCTACTGAAATGTAGTTGAAAGAAAACACGAATAAGCTTCAAAAGTGAACTGATGGCAGTTTGAAGTCTAGCTCTACTTTTGACCACTTGGCCACTCTCTCCTTCCCGGGCTGAGACCCCCCTCATGTAGTCGTCAGCCTTCCCCAGCCCCCCCTTCGTCGCTTATGGTGAAGCTGCGAGTTCATGGATTTGAATTTGGGACTAAAACGGAATTGAATTTAATTTGAATTTGTAACTAAATTGGGAATTGAGTTTGAATTTAATTTGAGATTTAGAAATTGAATCGAACTTAATTAGAAACTGAATTGAGTTAGAAATTGAATTAAATTGAACTTTATGTTTCGAGGTTGGAAATAAATTGAATTTGCATTTGAGTTGTAATTGAATTTACCTAGTGCCCAGTGAAGTTGCCAACTATAGGTACCTGATCTGGGGTGCCTACACGGATCGATGAAGGGGCTAACTGATTCCATTCAATTCTCTTGCATTGTGGATAGACGACTTATTTATAACCAAATAGCCTCTGTTAGTTCCAAAGTGCAACTATAAAGCTATAAATCAAGGTCCAAAAAGATGGAGTTGCCACTTGGTTCTAAGGTCTAAGAACTTTGCAATGACTCTATGGATTACGTTTAGTTAGTCCTTTTATCACCACAGAACGGGTTCGGGAGCAAAGATACCAGATGGGAAAGTGTTAGGTACCCACTAAGCCTGACCACATGGTTAGCCTTTATTAGATGCTAGTGGTTCACATATTTAAGCTTATATACCTAACTAATGCATGAATAACAAGCAACATGAGTAGATAGGCTAACATTTTCGAAAATAAACATTAAGAAGGATTGTGGCCATATCATTGTGATAAGCATGCAAAAATAGAAAACAACACGCTATTCTGTTAAATAGAACCCTAAAGATTGATAATGGTTCGCTTCAGCGCTATTCATGATGACCAGCTATAATCTCTAGGTTTCTTTCATTCTTTACATCCCTACTAGCAAACCAGATACAAACCAAGTTTCTAGCCTAGGGTTTAACCAAGCTAGTGCTCATGTGCAAATTCGATTCGTTCAAGAGGGATAACTTTTCTTAAGCTAAGATGCAAAAACTCTGTTTAAAACACAAGAATTTGAAGTTTTTAATGGAAAACAGTCTTTTTGGGTTTCAAAAACCTAAATATGCTTATCTAAAATGACATGTGTAAAAAATCGGCGAAGTTTGTGAAATATCTAATTATTAATTCAAAACATGTTTAAAGTATTTAAAATAAAGTTTCTTATGCTAACATGCGAACTTTGTTTAAAACACAAGAAATTGAAGTTTTTAATAGAAAATAGGCTTTTCGAGCTTCAAAAACCTAAATATGCTTATCTAACAAGACATGCGTAAAAAACTAGCGAAGTTTGTAAAATATTTAATTACTAATTCAAAACATGTGTAAAATATTTAAAATAAAAAATGACTAAAAATAAATGAATGACTCACCTTGACTTGTCAAACAAGGAACACAAGCTTGAACTCAACTTGGATAGCTCCTTCTTTTGAACTCCTTGACACTCGAACGCCTGAAAAAAGACTAAAGAAAGGACAAGGATGCGTAAACACAGACTATGTGAACTCGTGGTAGGATCAGAGACCCCAAACTTGAGTATCAGCTAAGTTCTTTGAGGATACCGGTGGACCATTTAACTTAGGATATTAAGACTCGAACTTTTTGAACAATTTGAAAGGGTTGGAGGAAGACTCTATGTAGGCTTTAAAAAACTGTGCTTTGGGGTCATCTTCCAGCGTGGGACAAACAAAAATGTCATCTCATTTGGGAAAATTGAATAACGGATAACGACAATCGAACACGGCCTCTATGGCCAGTTAAAAATTTTGCAACTTTTTTGGGGTGTTTTGCGTTTCTTGAGGAGAAAAATAGGCTCAACCCGGATTGAAAACTAGGACTTTCAAGTGCAAACAACACACTTGAAGGTTTGATTAGCATAAAAGAAGTGTCGGGGTGTGAGTAAATGAGTACCGAAAAGAAACCGACAAAATTGTTTGAAAAGCAGGAACAATGTTGAGGAAAATAGGATTTTCGGGTGACTCGCGCATCAATCCGTTCTCGTCAGAGATTTTACTTCTTTAAATCGTATTTCATCATTGAGCACGGCTAGATGGCGGGTCTTTGCATTATGGTCGGTCAAAATGGGATGTATACACTGATCAAGGCCTAAAAGTTTCGTAGATTATGTAATGCATAGTTTTATGGTAAACTTGAATTACAAAATATATTTGTTGGGTAAATTTCTAAACACACATATATGCTGTCTTTGGTATCAAGTGCTCGACATAGGTACTTTATATATTTAGAAGAGTTTGTGAACATAGTTCACATGGATGTAGACTTATTATAAGACTACAACTCTTACCCGTTATCTCTGTTTGTGCACGTGCACATCTATGCCTCAAATAGGAACCTTGAGCATATGCATGATCAAGATCATTCTTTCATATGGTAGCTTACATTGTGTACTTGAGTCAATGTCATGCTTAAAAGTGGGTGTGTGAGTTAAGTGTTCTACCTTTACATTATGAGCATAAACCTCGAGGTTAGTAAGGAGAAAGCATTTTGATGTTTGACGTTGTAATCAAAATATGTGTTAGATAACTTGATGTACATTGTTGGGTATATTTTTTAATAGTTTAAGTTTTTGGGACACTTGTGATTTAACACGGTATTAGAGTTTTGGTTTTGGGAAATCCTAAGTTCAAATCTCGTTATATGTATTTGTTTTCATATTATGTTCGTTATTGTGCACTATATTTTGTGTGTTAGTGCCATGTTTAATTCAGCTTGTTCACCTCGTCACGTGCAAGACAGGGTTACATGTGAAGGGGAGTGTTAGATAGCTTGATATACATTGTTGTGTTATTTCCGAATATTTTAAGTTTTTGGTCAGTTGGTGCCTTAACAATATGCATGACTACGCATAGTGTAAGGAAAACTGTTTTTCTTCTTGCAAGGTGCGACATTAAATTTAATATACATGGGTTAAGCCTTTTGACCTTTTGGATTTTGTATTAGAAACTAAATGTTGTAAAAATAAAAAAGAGAAAAATGCTAAATAGAATATAAAATTGTAAAAATATGCGAGTTGTGTGGATATTAGAGGAGAATGTTAGCAAATTTAAGCAAAGAAATCACTTTTATTTTGTCACAGTCATTGCTAGATGTGGAGCATGTGCGTGAAATAACAGTGATGGGGGCTAAGGAGTGAGTTGGCACATATTTTACCGAAGGAGAAGAATCCCATCTTTTTAAGCGAATTTTAGTTAAAGGATTTTGATTTTGTTTACCTTAATAAATGAATTCCAAAATTTTCTATTTCCTTATGGAGTAGTGAGTAAAACTATATATATATGTATATGTTATATATGCATGTGCGTATGTGTCATTGTGTATGGACAACCCTGCAGTCTGCTTATTGAATGTTGATAATATTGAGTATTTCCCTCCCTCTGCAGATTTTTCTTTTCATTCGTTTGTTCTTTTGTTTCTCTTTTCTCATTTCTCTTTCTGGTTAGACGCCATTTTGGTACCAAAGCCCGACCTCATTCCGCCGTTTCTCTTTAATCCACAAGGTTTCCTTCTTCATACAGACTCACAGTCCCCTCCACCCCTGTTGGGGGGGGGGTGGAATTTATTGTCCCTGCTTGTTTCACTGTCCCTGAAAACTACCCACCATCTCTGGCAACGACTCACAATTCACCGCTGACATTGCAAATTGCTGAACAATCGCAGCCGAGTCAAAATGCTAAATTGTTGCACCATCTTGTGACCATCTGTGCCTCGCGTCACTGTACTCTATTTAGTTGCCATCGCTGCATTCCACTATTGAAGCCACTGCTTGTCATCATTATCATTGCCATCGACCACCGCCAAATCCCAACCACCATCACCTGACTTCCTCACGTCATTGTGGTTTCGCACCTGTGCTACAATCCTCACCATAGAAACATGGTTAAATATAACGGGTGTGAGTGCATGTGTCTATGAATGAGGGAAGATGTAAGGTTATGTAATCTATTTTGAAATTCAGGAAGGTTGATTTGGCATTCCTTTCTCTCATCTAAACTAATTGATGATTGAAATCAATCCTGGAAGGTTGATTTGTGATTTTTGTTTTGCATGAGATTTGCTTAACCTTTGCGAGGGTAAGCCCTTTGTTCTTATTCCTTTTCTTTTTCTGGAAACTTCCAGTACGCTGTATTTTGCAACCAGGTCACCGTTCTTGACCCTATTTATCCAACCAAATCAATCCCCATGTCAAGACCTAATCCTTACCATGAAAACCTACAACAAATGGGATAGTGCTGTTCTTGGTTACTGTTCACAGCCCCAAAATAGCTCCAAATTTCACCCCCAAAGCTCCAAATTTCTCCTATTCTTTGGCCTCTGATTTAACACCAAAATACCAAATCTACCAAATCTGGACACCGTCTGAATCCCCAAACCCAAAGTTTATAGAAAATCCTACAAGCATTCAGTTTGAAAATCAAATCAGTTTTGCCTTTTCTTCATCTATAAGCCTAGAATTTTCTCTCCTATCACATAAAACCATTTATAAGGCTGCTTTTATTTAAGTACTCAAAGTTGTCTTACATCCAATTCTTGTCACTGAAATCCATGCACATCAAGTTTCAGCCATTCTTTCTTCTTCCTAGCCAATTGCCATTAAAGTAGATTGTTCAATCTGAAGGACTTATCCGATCAGCAGAAATTTTTGAATGCAGTTTGACTAGCTTAGAGGATTATTCTGACAACTTGCTTTGCTTTATAAATAACAGAGTGATCAGTCTACTAGAATATTGGGATTCTTTTATGTTATTCTTGAGTCTAGCCTTATTTTTATGTCCTCTGTATTGCTTTGTCGCCATAGACCATGGGTAAACCCCCCCTTTTTTGCTTGCTATTAATTTTGAAATCATTTTCCCCCTCTGGCAATTAATGTAGGAAGAGATCCGCAATGGCATTATCTCCATGGTGAAGCAATCAGCTGCCCTTAATCAACCAGGAGCTTTAAATTTGAAACCCCGAGAGCTCTCTGATGCCATACATCAAGAAGTTGGGTAAGTTAATTCTCTCTCTCTCTCTCTCTCTCAGATCTATGATTTTCGATTTGTGTTCTTTTTGATTTTTCTAAACACTAGTATGCATTATGTTCCTATCTTCCCTTAAGGAAATATTGTACGTTACAGCACAACCGTTTTTTGTATTTTGGCCCACTGTTTGTTTCTTATCTATAATTGAGCAGTTACAAGTGTGTGGGTCTATTTGGGAAGACCAGAAGAAATATGGGCTTGCAACATTATATCTTGTGATAGTAATTGGCCTTCTTTATACAAATAATCATGAATAGCATTGACTATTTAATTGCAATGGTAATTCTTGTGTATTTTGATACTCCAGGGACAAGGCAATGAACCAGATATCTGATAGTCTGTGGGAAATAATCAGATCCCCTGATGGCATGAAAAGTGAAATTACAGAAACAGTCCAGTTTGTTTACAATAAATTATTAAACCCTGGAGGGAATGAAGAGGGAGGATCCTCCTCGCCAAATAGCTTGGTGCCCGTTCAGAAGCAAGCAGGCAATATCATATCTCAGACCGCTTCTCCCAGTGAAATGGACATGTCTGATTATGATCCAAAGGAACCACCCGGTTTCTCTTTATCCAATCATCACCAGAAAACCCACGTGGAGCAACCAACGGAGGAACTAGAGCTGCCAATGCCTCATGATCTGAGACCCATTGAAGAGCAAAACAAAAATCCTGATCACACAGAGGATGCAATCGAGCCTGACAATGAGGGTGGTGGTCCGCCTGGTTTTTCTGCAGTAGAGGAGTCCAAGCAACCATGTGATGGTAGTGATGATGATCCCGATTTGCCCCCAGGGTTTGGTTGATGAGTTGACTTCCAATTTGTTTTGTTCCTGATGTGACAACCGCCGGAGTTGTTAGACTCTAACAGAAGGCGGTTGAGTGCTGTCATTTCCTTCAAGCTTGTGCAGAATCTTGGCAATGGATGGGGAATTCAAATCTCTATATATTTACAACGGAGTGAGGTCAGAAACTTTATGTAGTGTTCATAAGGATTCCTTTTTCATGCAAAGGGAATATCTTGGTGCTGAGTTTTATAGAATTAGCAGAGCTTTTGAGAATGAGAATCATCAAATGCCATTTGTCCGTAAAAGATTTTCTTTATTAACTTAATGTGGTAACAAATTTCCAAATGCTGTTGTAAAGTGGAGATCCTTTGCTATGGTTCCTTTCTATGATCATCCATGCTTACTGGGAAAAAAAATGTGTAGAGCTTCCCCTTAGCCACACGGCCCATATCCACCTGTAGTCAGGTGTTAGAAAAATTGAGTTTCTAGTTGTTGTTTACGACTTGGGAATTGCTGATGTTGGAATTTTAGACTATGGCACTGTTTGGGATAGCTTTTCATGTGGCTTTTTTTGTGACTTTTTTTGTCTTTTCTGATTTTTTTTATTTTTTGGTTATAGATTTTTTATCTTTTTAATTCGTCATGACAAAACGAATCTATAAGTATAACCGTTTTAGCTATAGTTGAAACCTGGTGAGAAGTTATATCTTTCACAAATCCTTTTGGTTATGGGCTGTCACACGGACAAGCCATTTTTGGCAGAGTATTCATGTTGACACGACACGGGTATAGGTAAAGGATATGTATCGGGTGTGGCTACTTCTTATCGGACACAGTTAAGATTTCAATCGTGAGAGAATAGTAAAAAGTGATGACAATATACTAAAATCATATTTGGGACTTATAGTTATCATGGGCAACAAAACTATTAAGGATGTAAACAAATGCCTGGTGCGAGAAATCAGTATGTATAAACTAATAAATCTCTGAAAAATCTGAAATATTGTCTTATGGATTGCTATTCAACTTGTTTTTTCTGTTTCCATGTACCCATATCTAATTTTTTAATACTTTTTACTCGAGTCCGCATATCCTAAGTTTTGAGGTTTTATGTGCCCGATCCCTAGATATACACCTGCAACCAACACTCGTACCCGAGTTCATAGGTTATGGGAAAGGATCTTCTCTTCTTTCGTTTATTTGCTTTTATGCTTCTTAATGTTTTTTGACATCCAGAGAGAATTATGCTCAGTTCAGTTTAATTATAAAGGAGAGCTGAAAGCTCTGCTCTTTTGTTAGGGGGCACCATGGTTCTCTCTCTCTCCCTTCTTTTGGTGGGTGGGATGCATTAAGATCTATTTATGTTGGTTGAACCCACAAGGGGAAAGTACTAAGGGAAATTGGTCCTGTCTGGTATTGTTTTTATTTTCCTGAAAACACTAAAAACCTGTTTGGCCAACAATTTTTTGAAGCTTATATTTGAGAAATTTTTAGCAACCTTTCTCTCATAAAACACCAAAAAGATGTTGAAGTCTCAAACACTATATCTGCTAAAAAATGAATGCAATATGAAGACGATGTGTTTTTGTTTTCAAAAGCAGTTTCTGAAAAGTGTTCTGCATTGTTTTTTGGTTTGCAGACTGTTAAATTTCAATTTATGGTTCATGCTGGCGGAAAACAATTTATGATTGTTGGTAAGAAGTATTTAGTATTGTAATCCATTTACTAATACTGTCTAGCATAGCTCATAGGCTCATGTACAGCTGATCCTCTTTCTCCACCTAATTTCTTCAAGTTGGTCTAGAATGTCGTTTCTCTTCTGATCTTTATTGTTACTTCATTAGATTGTAGTCAGAAATGGGACAACCGATGGTTAATGATTAGCTCCATCACCTATTCGCTTAATATTTCAAGTGTATACTTGTCATCTTGAATGCAGCAGCCTGTGTAAAATTAACAGTTACCTCGTAAATTGAGGCATGAGTTTCGAAAATTGTGATCTAAGAGGATCGATAAATGAGGCTGAGTTTGGAAAATTGTGATCTAAGATGATCAGAAAAATGATCCCTTACTATTGTATTTAGTATCTGGCACCTTCCCCACTTTCTGTTGGCTCTATTCAAGAAGATAGGTTTTCTTTCTTTATTATTTTCTTTGGAAAACTTCTTGTGGATTTTCAGTTCAAGTGCTGTGAAAAATGTAGGTGACTGTTCAAATATCAATGGGGACATCTGAAACACCTCGTCTCTTTCCATCAATATTTGATGATTTCCCCAAGTTACCTAATTCATTGATAGAAACTTTTGTTAAGATTACTGTAGATATAAAGAAATAGAAGAGAAAGATAGAGAGAGAATTATTGTAACGGTGAATGGGAGAGCTAATTAAGGCTAGTTCCCTTATCGTTGTTAACTTGTCATTTATATAATAAGACTAAAGTACAAAAATACTCCTAACTTAACACTCTCCCTCAAGTTGATGCATAGATATTTCTCATACTTAACGTGCACACAATGGGGTGAAACACTTTACTACTAAACCCTTTTGTAAAAATATTTGTTAATTGATTTTCGAATTTCACAAAAAGCATACAAGTTAAACCCTTGCATAATTTCTCCTTAATAAAATGTCAGTCAATCTCAATATGATTCGTTCTGTCATGTTGCACCGGGTTATGAGCGATATTGATGGCAATCTTGTTATCACAAAACAACTTCATAGGTTTTTTCCCTTTAATCTCCAAATTATTTAATAGTACTTGCAGCCATACAAGTTCGCAAATGCCATGTGCCATAACCCTATACTCAACCTCTGCACTTGATCTAGCTACCACTATTTGTTTTTTTACTTCGCCAAGTAACCATATTTTCTCCTACAAACGTACAATAACCCAATGTTGACAGTCTACAATCAATTGAACCAGCCTAGTTCGCATCTGTGAATGCTTCTAATTTTAGGTGACAATGATTACAAAACATAATTCCTTTCCCATGAGTAGATTTAAGGCTAGCTTTAGCTTGTTGGAGGCCGTAACACATCAAGATGTATACTATAGGGGTCATGCTTGAAATGACTGACAACCTCCATAATCTATGCAATATCAAATCTGGTGTAAGATAGGTATATTAGTTTTTCCACAAAATTCTGAGGCGATGATTAGCCTCAATAGGCGAATCTGCTGATCGACAACCTAACCTGCGTGTCTCCTCTGGAAGGTCAAGAATATACTTTCTTTGGGAAATGAGGATGTCCTTATCGGATCTAGCCACCTCAATCCCAAGCAAATATTGTCGTGCCATCAAATTTTTCATCTCAAACTCTTTAGCTAGACTTACCTTGAGATAGGATACCTCATTCGTATCATTGTTTGTCACAACTATGTCATCAACATATACAATAGGGATTGTGATCTTCTTATTACCTTACTTGATAAACGTAGTATGGTCTGTAGGCCTCCGTCGGTATCCAAATTTTAGCATAATTTTGAAGAATCTATCAAATCAGGCTTTAGGAGACTATTTTAGCCCATATAGAGCCTTCTTCAATTTACACACATTCTAAGTTTCACAGGATGAAAAACCTGGTGTTACATCCATATACACCTCCGCCAAGTCTCCATGGTAGAATGCATTTTTACATCCAACTGTTGGAGAGGTCAATTCATATTAGCAATACAGGACAAGAGAACCCAAATGGAATTCATTTTGGCTACCAGAGCGAAAGTATCCTGATAGTCAATATCACAAGTATAGGCAAAGCCCTTAGCAACTAGTCTGGTCTTTAATCTATCAACTAACCCACCCGCTTTTTGTTTTACTGTAAATACCTATTTACACTCAACTGATTTTTTTCCTTTTGGAAGAGAGGCTAACTCATAGGTGCCATTTTATTTCAGAGCTATCATATCGTCAATCATTGCTTTTTTTCCACTTAGAATCCACAATAACTTCCTTCTGACCCTGTAGGATCGGCATGGAGGACAAAGAATAGACAAAAGCACGATATGAGAGTGATAATGATTCATATGAGATAAAATGTGAAATTTGATGTTGAGTACATGTTTTAACTCATTTTCGAAGGGCAATATAGGTAAGTCACAAGTATCAAGAGTAACAATAGAAGATTCATTACCAGGTGGATCAGTGGAAGAGACTGAAATTGAGGACGGAGATTGTAATTGGCAAGGTGGTAGTGGCAGGCGATCAGGCTGATCCTTCTGATGTTGAGAATAAGTATGCTGATTTGTTCTATCTAATCTTCTAGCAACATCTTGCTCTATTTCTCTCTCACTCGACTCTTCTTTTTCCTCTCACTAGGAATAAGGTCTAACTATTCCCTGAGGTTGCTAATTATGCTGAATCTGTGTATCCGATGGTAACATCTCTACCAGTCTATATGTCTACCTTAGAAGAGATGTCTCAAGGAAACAAAAAAGGACTCTGTCTCCCAAAAAGTAATATCTATACTGATAAACACCTTGCGAATGGTAAGAACATAGCATTTATAACATTTTTGGGTTGCAGAGTAGCCAATAAAGATACATTTAATAGCCTTAGAATCTGGTTTCCTACTCGAGTGTTGAGGTGTATGAACAAAGCAAGTACAACAAAAAATCTAGGGCGAAAGAGAAGAGATAGATGGGGACCCAAGAAGAAGCTCCAAAGGAGTTTTGAATTGAAGGACACTAGAGTCTAGAGGGAAGATGATTAATAATATAGGCAGCTGTAAGTTATCTCGCTCCAGAAGGACTTGGAAACATTAATAGTGAGAAGAAGAGAACGAGCAACTTCAACAAGATGACGATTTTTGCGTTCTGCAACTCTATTTTGTTCAAAGTGCATACACAGATCATCTAGGAAAGAATACCGTGATCCTCTAGATAGGCGCGAAAGCCATCATCATGATAAAATACGAAGAATCTTGATGTTAGCATTAAACGAGTTATGCACCATTTTATGAAAATTTTAAAAACACGAAAAGACTTCACTCTTAGTGTGAAGTAAATATACCCAAGTGACAGAAATAATAGTCAATAAAGGTCATAAACCATCGATAACCAAAAATAGAAGTAACAGGTGAAGGGCCTCAAACATCAAAATAGATTATAATAAACGGGAACTCATTGTGTTTAATAACTGAAGGATAAACCATTTATACTTTGCAAGTTCACAAGCCTCACACAAAAGTCAAAATAGTACTTCTAGAACAATGTTTAGCTAAAGAAAGAAAAAGTCTCTCCAAAACCCCAAAAGAGGGATGCCCCAAACGACAATACTACTGACGTAACTGCAAAAGTATGGAGCTGGTATCATCATGGAGAGCTTGGCCAGATGGTGAAGGTGGAAAAGAAGATGAAGACAAAACATCCAGTAAGTACAGTCCACCATGTGCACTACAACTGCCAATCGTACTTGTCACCAGATCTTGAAACACACAATGAATAGGAAAAAAGGTTATGGAATAGTTTAATGAACTTGTAAGACAACTAATAGACAAGAAGATAGTTGAAAAATTAGGAACATGAAGAACATATGAGAGAGAAATCGAAAAAGAGCAATTGATAGAACCTTTGCTAAATACAGAGGATGAAGACCCATCAACTATTCGGACCTTATCTTTACCATAACAAGTAGAGTAAGAGGAAAACAAAGTGGAAGAGTCTGTCATACGATCAGTGGCGCCTGAATCAATGATCCAAAGAATATGAGAGGCAACAGCACTAAGTACACTGTGAGAAATACTTGAGTGAGCAAAGTTGGAGGAGGAAGTGGAGGTTGGGGGAGGAGAGATGTCCACACGGGCCATTAAGCGCCTGGGAGTAGTTAACTTAACCTCAGAAAGAGAGCCAGTCTGACCAGATGGGCCGGTGGAAGTCTTAGAAAAATGAGCTTGGAAGCGTATAGAACCACTACGTTATTGTTTGCCACTATGGCCACCTCCACGGCCTTGAGCAAGACGACTATGTAACTTCCAACAGTGGTTGGTAGTATGGCGGGGCCTACCATAGTGCTCACAGCGTAAATAGTCACGAGGAATAGATCCACTCTTCTCCTCAGATGTGGAATGACTAGGCTGGCCTGTCTGTGTGAAAGACATGACAGTTAACACAAAATGCTCCTGATTAGAAAGAGGCACCATAGCATGACGCCTGTTTTCCTCCTGCTAAACATGAGCATACGCTTACCTCATGTAGGAAACGAATCTCGACCCAAAACTTGAATACGGATCAGATCATATTCAACATTTAGACAGGCAAAGAAATCATAAACCTGCTCTTTTTCTACCATCTTTTGAATGGCAGCGACATCAATAGTACAAATAGCTTGAAAGTTCTAATAATATTATAATAATCAATCTCGTTCAACAGATTACTTAACTCGCCGTAATACTGGGCTAAGGACTGGTCCTTTTGACTAATCCACAGAGCTGCTTCCACAATTTATAGAGCTGAGCATCATTGCCACTCTGAGAGTAAGTTTGAGTAGCAGCAGACCAAATCTTATGTGTAGTATCCAGAAGTAAAAAACTGCGACTAATAGAAGGCTGCATAGAATGTAGTAACCATGACATGACAAGATCATTTTCCTCTATCCATCGTGTGCGAGAAGGCCCTACAACTGTTTGCTGTTTGGTTTCACAAGTGATGTAGCCAGATACGCCGCAAGCAACAATGGCTAAACTACAGGCACGAGATCAAATCAAATAATTACCTCAATCCAACTTAACATCTAATCTGAAAAGACAGACTGTCAGTAGGAGTCTCATAATGAGTCAACCATGTGTTCTCATGACCACCAGAAAGCTTTCTAGTATCAGACATGGTCATGAATAACCAAGAACAAGTAGTAAAAGACCAAAGGAATCAAGGAACACTATAATGGACATGAATAAAAGTTGAATTGAACCACGAGAACCAACAATAACATGCAAGCCAACTCATACCAGATCATTATAATCCAAAAAAGAGCAAGAGGGATGGCTGCAAACCCTGTTTGCAGCCAGTAGATCTACAAAAGGCACAAAACAAACCCTAGCCGTGACTGGTGGGAGTTCACAAACAACAAAGAAGCTACAAACAAGGTTGGTTGGGTACTCCAAAGCTTGAGTCAACACTAATCAAAGCCCAAACATAGCGACAAACCCTAGCAGCGATCTGGAGAGACTGAAATTATGCACAGAAACCTTAGCCATGCTCCGAAATGAACGAAGGATTAACAAGAAGATTGAGTCGACCCCTCTGAAACCCTAGTTAGCACCCACGGAAGCAAGAAATACCATCAATCAAAGCTGTGACAGTCGCAATCGCAACTTGCGAAGAAGACCACCAAGGAAGGGGCCAAAAATGAAAAAAAAAAAAAAACTTCAGAAAAATGTCAAACATTCTAAGAAAAAAAAATCATGACTCTTCTTCAAGACTATTCCATCATCTAGGAGAATTTTTTTAATTCTTTTTACAGTGACTAAATCAAAAAGAAAAAGAAAGAAAACAAAAAAGAAAGAGAAAAGAATGATTGAATCCTTTTTTCACAAGATTTTGTTATGATACTATGTTAAGATTACTATAAAGATAGAGAAATAGAAGAGAAAGTTAGAGAGAGAATTATTGTGGTGGTGAATGAGAGAGCTAATTAGGATTAGCTCCCTTATCACTGTTATTTATATAATAAAACCGAAGTACAATAATTCCTCTAACTTAACAATTTTCTATACGGGCATTCTTGATGATCAAAATAGTTAATATTCTTTGGATTGGTAGGTTTGTAGGATATTACGTGCCTAAAATAAAAGACAATGGAGACACTAACTTGGATAATCTGGTCTTTTGTGGATTATTTGGTAGGTTAAAGATCCTAAAAGTTTTCTTTATTTTATTTTATTTTTTGTTATTTTTGTGGATTGTGAGGGATTGGATATCTTAGATTTGAAGGTCATTAGTTGAAGGAGGTTTTGGACAGAAACTAAGGTTTGGAGCTTTAAAGGGTAAAATGAGCAATGGAGAGAGAGTGTTGGGGTTTTAATAGCAAGCCTTGTGATGAAAAACTAGAGAGATTAATATGCTTGTGATTGCTAAGAAGAGGAGTAGACTCTTTTAGGAATCTCGTCAATAATTCTATAGAGTTGCAGACAGTAGGGTTGGGATTGCATCTTGTTATCACTGAAACATATCTTAGATTAGTAAAACTAAAACTCATGTCAACTGAATGGCTAGAAATATTGGGTGTTGGACCTGTTCTTCCCTTCACAGGTATAGAACTAACTGTAATCAGCTTGAGTGCTGTGTATATAAATTAGATAGCCGGATAGTTGATCACAGTCAGCTGCAAGGATTTCTTGATTCTGATAATCTGAGCTACTGCTTTCGTTTTAGGTCATCTGCTTCCATTCCTCACTTGAACTTGATGACTATTACACTCCTGACAAGGTGTTTTGCAGATACCCATTCGTGATAGACTTGAACAAATTCACCAGTTTTTTTCGTGTTAGGGCTGAATGTGACTGAATATATCATCCTCTGGTTGAACTTTGGGAAGTGAGGCTTATCAGGCTTGACGCTTACATCAACTCCATGTGGTGCTACAACTTTGACAGTAAGCTGAATATGCCTCGCCAATGTTTTTCACGGTCCCCTAGTAAATGTTTTAGATGGTCCCAGTGCAACAGAAAATGAAGGGTAGTTTTGCTCCCCATCAGGTGGGCTTGAATTTTCTGAGCAATTGATTGGTCTGTGCACAATGATACCATGATCCCAACTTCCTTATCTCTGTAGGCCAATCTACATAAATATCAGAAACTAGCCCCAGATCATTTGCATTTAATGTGTTTACATGGCTTGCGCCAGTTGCAAAGATGTCTTCTGCATGAAGTCTTTGATCGAGAATTGGTTAGCCTCAGACATTTAATAGATAACCTGAAGTCATTATAGCAGATTTAATGGCAACTGGCAACCAGTAAGGATGGGAGCTTTTGAGCAACACTGCAATGACTGATGATAACTCTTTATATCCTCAGATTGGGCGGGAACACCACCCTTCTGGGGTCCAGCTTCTTCACGTGGACAATGTAAGTTTGTAACTTGCATTCCTCAGTCATTTCCTGAAGCATTTCCCATACAATCAATTCCTTTTCCCGAATCTCACTCTTTGCAACTCCTATGTTCAAAGCAAGATATTGTCTAATTCGGCTGAGGATGAGAGTTCACTTCCCTTAGCAAGCTTAGAAGAGAAACTTAATTGGAAAATGAGGGTGAAGGGTCAGAAGAAAGTCATCTTTGGTGGCACATTATGTTCCGCATATTGGCAATTAGGTTAGTGCCATTCTGAATGAGCATATTGGCAAGGCCCGTTGGGACTTGTTTTGACTGTTTCCATTTTCTCTTAGTACTGCAAGGGGGATATGCTAATGGATTGTTGCAACGTAAATTGTCTTACTGTTCCATTTATGTGTCCTTATCTTGTAGAATATTTTTGTCCTTTAACCTTTTTCCTTCTTGAATCGAAATTTATCCTTTTATGTGGATGTTACCTTTCCACCTTTTCCTTTTGGTTATTACTTCGCTTGTGCTTGGATGAAGGGGAGGGTTATGTAGGTAGCCAACAACTAAATTCAAACCTTGTTAGACTTGATATGAACATAAATCTTGGGAATTCTTTTAAAAAAGTATTGACTTTTGATTGAGCAGAATCAAGAAATTATAAACATGATTCGCATAATTGAGCGCAAACAGTTGATACGAGGGTTTCTTGAGTTGAAATGAGTTTTTGGTAGTATATTTTGTAGGCACATGCTATTACTTAGAAGTTAGAACACTGTAGGTTGCTTCCACTGCCGTTTTGCACGTGAAATGTGCTGTAAAGTTATTGAATTGTTCTAGCAACCATGCTATGTGTGAGGAGTCGCCCCACGGGCCCCCGCATCAATGCCTTGCACCTATGTGCCCTTTGGAAGAGCCTAAACGTGCCTAAAACGTCCCCCAAGGGAGTGCAAAGGAGTGCCAAGGTGAACTCCCACAAAGTCCAAAACAATGGTTTAAGGATGCCCACACATGCCCAAGCGGTGGCCCATGATAGCCCCACAAGTGCCCAAGTGATGGCCCATGACAGCCCCACAAGTGCCCAAGTGATAGCCAAAGGCATCCCTACAAGTGCCCAAGTGATGGCCCATGGCAGCC
>JAULJZ010173581.1:0-23858 GCA_032270985.1 Heliamphora pulchella
CAACCTCTGATTAGGTAAGTGACCCTCCTATTGCTTTACGTAAATCTTATCGTAGTTGTAGAGATCATCCCTTATATACTATATCCTATCGTGGTTTACCTGTTACTGTTCAGCAGGGCATTACTATCCTTGATCAGCATATTTTGCCTTGCTCTGTTGTAGATGCTTTTTCTCATCCAAGTTGGCACAAGGCTATGATTGAGGAAATGAATGTTCTTGAGGCTAATAATACGTGGGACCTGGTACGTCTTCCTCATGGGAAGATTGCGATCGGCTGTAAGTGGGTCTATGCAGTCAAACTTTATTCTGATGGTACTCTTGAGTGCTTGAAGGCTCGTTTAGTGACCAAGGGCTATGGTCAGATCTATAGCCTTGATTACTTTGATATCTTTTCTTCTGTTGTGAAGATGGCTTCCCTTCGTCTATTCTTATCACTGGCTGCATCCCATTGGTGGCTCTTATATCAACTCGAGGTGAAAAATGCCTTCCTTCATGGTGATTTGGAGGAAGAGGTTTATATGGAGCAATCATTTGGCTTTATTGCTCAGGGGGGGTCTCCTAATCGTGTATGTCGATTAAAGCGCTCCTTATATGGTCTAAAGCAGTTTCCCAGAGTTTGGTTTGGCCGTTTCAGTTTCGTAGTACAGGAGTTTGGTTTTCCGCAATCAGCAAAGGATCATACTGTATTCTTTCGTCATACCTCAGTGGGATACATATTACTCGTCGTCTATGTGGATGACATTGTTATTACTAGTAGTGATAGTGAAGGGATTACTGAGCTTAAATCATTCCTGGGCACCAAGTTTTAGACGAAAGATTTTGGTGAACTTCAGTATTTCTTGGGCATTGAAGTAACCAGAAATAAGAAAGGTGTGTTCATTTCTCAGCGGAAATATGTTCTTGACATTCTGGAGCGTGCAGGATATGTGAATGCTAAAGGAGTGAACTCACCTATAGAGACTAATGTTAAACTATAACCGAAGGAAGGAGTGCCTCTTTTCGATCTTGAGCAGTATCGCCGTACAATGGGACAACTGAATTATCTTACTACGATGATTCGTCCAGATATTGCTTATCCAGTGAGTGTAGTAAGTCAGTTTTTGTCTGATTCTCGCGTTTTCTAATCATGGTCATATGGGCATGGAAGAGTACTCTGACGCTGATTAGGCTGGCTGCACTTTTGATAGGAGATCAACGTCTGGTTACTCTATATTTGTTGGTGGAAACTTGGTTTCTTGGAACAGCAAGAAGCAGACTGCGGTATCTAGGTCTAGTGTTGAGGCTGAATACCGGGCTATGGCTGTAGCTACTGCCGAGATTATGTGGCTTTAGCAGATTTTGATAAAGTTACACTTCTCTTATAGGATCAACCAGATTTTGGGTTGATAATACCTCTGCTATTTATATTGCCTTCAATCCCGTCTTTCATGAGAGGACAAAGTATATCAAAGTTGATTGCCATTTTATCTGCGAGGAATATCAGAAAGGCATTGTTAACTTTGGCTCTATCCCTACTGGCGAACAGGTGGCAGATATTTTCACCAAGGCGTTACCGGGTCCGTATGTCTCATATTTATGTAACAAGCTGGGTATGGTTGATATATATGCTCCAGCTTGAAGGGAGTGTTAGTGGCAGCTTATTATTATTATTATTATTATTATTATTATTATTATTGTGTCTATGGTTGCGTGGTTGTAATGGTGTTTTCTCATTCTAACATAATTTAGTGTGCTCGCTTATCCAGTTGGATGCGGCTTCCTAGTATTTTATTTCTTCTAACACGACGAACGTCGCTCCTTTGGTTCAAATCGCCTCAATCTAGTAGTCCTTGTGGTGATTTTTCCTTTATTTCTTGAAGAAGATTGGAATGTTCATGATTTTTCGAAGTTTTCGCAATTTTCGGAACCCTAGGGCTTCGATATGTTCTTCGTGACTTCAATCTTGGTTCTTGGTGGGCGCAATCCAACCTATAGGTGCTGAATCTCTCTTCTTGTGTCAGATCTATGCTTGTTTGCTACTTATGAAAGTTGTTTAGTTGATTTTTGGATACTTTGAAGCTCGGCGCCGACTGTTCTTGACTTTGCAAATTTGCGATCTCCTTTCGTACTTGTTCGTGGTTTCTGATGGTCAGAATCAATTTTATCGGTGCTGAAACTAATGGTCCTTGCCAGATCTAGGCTCGTTTGTGATTTTGGAGGGTTTCTAGGTGTTGTTTTGCTGTTTGAGGGTCGGCGCCCCCTGGTTTTGCTTCAATGCTGCATTTGTTCATTGTTTAGTTCTCCTCTCTTGGTGTTTGCAACTGCGTGGTCGATTACTAGTGTGCTTTTGGTTGATTTCTAATTGTTTGATTCTCACCGGTTGATTTCTGAGTTGATTACACTTGTTTCTTGAGTTGCTATGGCTGAGACAAAACTTAGTGATCCTAGTGTCACTTCTAAACGCCTTAATGGTGTTAACTATTTAGCTTGGGCACATGCCTTTTAAGTTTTTTCTCAAAGGCAAACAAAGGTTGAAGTACATCATTGATCCTTCTCCACCCGAAGGGAATTATACTATTTCTAGTTAGGAAATAATTGATTCTATTGTTATGGGTTGGCTATGGCATAGTTTGGAGTCTCATATTGTTACTACAGTGGAGTTCTGTGATGTTTCTAAGCAAATTTGGGACTCTCTTATAGATTCTTTCTCGAGCCAGAGTAATGTATGTCGTGTTTATGAGCTACGTGAGCAGATTTTTGCAACGAAACAAGCTGGGAAACCTTTATCTGAATATTACAGTAAGCTCAAGAATCTCTGGGATCAATTATTGCAATATTGTCATTTCACTACTGATTTATAGCAACAGAAGCGCCAATGGGAGGACTTCATGATTGCCTTCTTACTTTCTTGTTTAGATTCTAATCTCCTTGGGTTTAAGGACTAAATTCTAGCTAGTGAGACGTTGTCTACTGCATCTAATGCATATTTCCAGTTGTTACGTTCCTCGTTAGGCCAATCTACTAGTTTACCTAGTCCTTCTGCTCCTCCGTCTACATCTGAATCTTCTGCCTTAGTTTCTACCAATGGTGGTCGTGGTTCCTTTCATGGTAATGGCTGCGGTAATCGGGATGGACGTAATTTTCGTGGCAGTTCTCGAGGTGGTGGTCGCACTTGTGGTTGTGGTGATAGAAAATGTGATCACTGTGGTGGTACTAATCATACTGAACCGTTTTGTTGGGCTAAGTATGGTAAACCTGATTATGTTAATCAAGTTATTGATCACACGCCTCAGCCTCTACTCTCGCCTCTTCTCATCAGCTCCCTTCTGCTTCTGATTCTCATGGTGCTCTTACTACTCAACTTAACGAGATTGTTTAGACATTGCGGTCTATTTTACCTTCATCTTCCACAGCTACTTTAGCCAGTTCAGGTAATGTTGCATGTGCAGCTCTTACATCTCCTTTATGGGTCCTTGATTATGGCGTTAGCTCTCACATATCTGGTAATCCATCGTTTTTTTTTCTCATTTATCTCTTATCAAGCATCATATTGTTTTATCTAACGGTTCATCTCGACTTGTACAACGGACAAGTGTTCTACATCCATCTCCATCTTTCTCCTTGCCTTCTAGTTTTTGTGTCCTTAATTTTCCCTTTAATTTTCTCTCTATTAGCCAGTTGACTTAAACTTTACATTGTTCAATAATATTTTCTCCCACTTGTGTTTTTCAAGACCTCTAGACCAAGAAGATGATTGGTTCGGGACATGAGAAGGATGGCCTCTATTATCTTAATGTTGCTTTGCCTTCCATTTCTTCATTTGTTTTGAGTGCTATAGTATCTCCCCTTCAGTGGCATTTGCGTTTGGGCCACCCATCTGTGGCTAAGCTTAAGTTGGTTATTCCCAGTTTGAGTTCTGTGTCTGGTTTTAATTGTGAAGGTTATCAATTAGGAAAGCATCACCATAGTTCCTTTCCTACTAGTAGTCATAGTCATCAGTCAGAGTCTTTTGATGTAGTTTATACGGACATTTGGGGTCCTTCTGGAACTCCCATCACTGATGGATATCTTTATTTTTTTATTTTTGTTGATGGCTATTCTCGCATGATTTGATTGTTTCTGTTGAAAAATATGTTGGAATTACTTTTGATTCTCTTTCGCTTTTATAATGAATTTTATACCCAATTTGGCAAACGTCTCAAGGTTATTCGATCTGATAATGCTCTTGAATAACTACAATCCAGTGTTGCTTCTTTTTGTGTTGATTGTGGTATTATCTACTAAACTACTTGTGCTTACACATCTCAACAAAATGAGGTTGCTGAACGCAAATATTGTTACTTGTTAGATGTTGCTCGTACCTTATTGTTTCACAGTACGATTCCAAGGCAGTTTTGGGGGTGATGCTGATGCAGTTTTTACTGCTTGCTTTCTTATTGATCACATGCTTTCTATTGCCCTCAATGGCCAGTCTCCATTTTCCTTGTTATTTTCGACCTCCTTCCCCTTTCCTCTCACTCGAGTTTTTTCTTGTACTGCATTTGTACATGTTCTTGATCCCAGCTGTGATAAATTGTCCCCTCATGCTCGAAAGTGTGTTTTTCTTGGTTACTTTCGTACTCAGAAAGGTTATCGTTGCTATCACCCCGAGACCCGTCGGTATTTTGTTAGTGTTGATGTCACCTTCTTCGAATCCACACTTTTTTTACTTTTCTAGTCTCCCGTTGTCATCTGATCTTATATATTGTCATGAGGGGGAGTATAATTCTTCTCGTACTCTACCTTTACATGTTTCTATGCCCTCTCCTTCCTCTTTACCTACTTCTCATTTGTAGGTATTTCAGCGATCTAGTGCTCGATAGGTTGACCCTTACGGCCCTGATTCGTCATGTTCTTTGGCTGAGGCTCTTACGTCCTCACGCCCTCCATCCGCCTTCTCTGACTTGTCTATTGCCTTGCGTCATGGTAAGCATGCCTGTACTCAACACCATATTGCTAATTTTTTATCCTATAATCGTCTCTCTACTTGTCTCTATTCTTTTGTTTTTGCCTTGTCATCTATTTCTGTTCCTTCATCCTATAAACAACCATATCAATGTCTGGATGGAAAACTGCTATAGATGAGTAAATGAGAGCTCTTCATCATAATTACACTTGGGAACTTACTTCTCTTCCACCAGGGAAGCAAGCTGTGGGTTGTTGCTTGGTATACACCATGAAATACCTTCCCGATGGGTCTGTTGAGCGCCTTCAGGAAGATGTATATATGGGCCAGCTACCTTGTTATAGTGTTGATGGTAGTGCTTATCTTGTGTGTTGTTTGCATAAGGCACTTTATGGTTTAAAACAATCTCCTCATACTTAGATTGATCGGTTCAGTTTCGTTGTACCTACCTATAACTTTCAACATTCTACATTTGATCACTCTGTCTTTATTCGTCACTCTTCTGGAGGCACTATTGTGTTGATTGTATATATTGATGATATTCTTCTTTCGGGTGATGATGTTGCTGGCATTCTTGATTTAAAAAACCACCTGGCCACATAATTTCATACTAAGAACTTGGATGTACTTCGTTATTTTTTTGGGATTGAGGTTCCTCGTTCTTCTAAGGGCATTTCTCTTTCTCAACGAAAATATGTGCTTGATCTTCTTTCTGAAACTGGCCTTCTTGGTGCTCGGTCAATTGATACTCCCATGGACTCTACTGTTAAACTTGATGCTGAACAGAGCAATTTTTGATGATCCTGGTTGATATCGACGCCTTGCGCAAGTTAATCTATCTCACTGTTACTCGCCCGAACATTACTTTTGAAATTGGTGTTGTGAGCCAGTTTTTGTATACTCATCGGCATCCACATTTTGAGGCTGTTTGTCGTATCTTACGCTATTTAAAGAGTGCCCTAGTCTGTGGCTTACTTTATTAATGTTATGATTCTTTGAATGTCATCGGGTCTAGTGATGCTGATTGGGTTAGTAGCTGATCTGATAGGTGATCTACGTCCAGCTATTGTACCCTAGTTGGTGGCAATTTGGTTACTTGGCGCAGTAGGAAACAAGTGTGGTGGCTCGTTCCAGTGTTGACGTCGAATATTGGACAATGGCTCACATCGCCTCTGAAATGTTGTGGGTTCGTTATCTTTTTCGGGATTTTGGCGTTTAGACTCCACTTCCTATGCGAATGTTTTGTGACAATCAAGCCGCTATTTTTATTGCTAATAATCTAGTATTCCATGAATGCGCTTAGCATATTGAAATTGATTGTCACTTCATTCCGGATTTGTTATTGCATAAATAGATTGCTACTCCTTATATCCAATCGGAAGACCAATTGAGTGATATTCTTGCAAAGCCGATGCCGCGTTCTACTTTTCATCATTTGCTTATCAAGCTGGACATGTTTGATATTTGTGCTCCAGCTTAAGGGGGAGTGTTAAGAGTGATTGTTTCTATTTTACTTTATTTTTTTAATGGCATTCTTGTACTTATATTTGATCTTATAATATATAATAATGTGTGGGTGAAGGAGGTTAATTACCTTTCTGAACTCTTTTCTCATCAATTTTTTTCTTCTCCATCTCTTCTTCTTCCTTCTTTAAACCCTAAATTCATATTCTACTATTCAACTCTCTTTACTGTTTTGGAATGGGCATGGACTGTTTCTTTCTCTTCTAGGAAATAAGAATCATCAAGAAAGATACAAAATTTAGTAATGGACTTGCGATTAGAAACATCACTGACTCAATCAACATTCACATATGCCTAAAGAGTTAATGAGGATGCAGAGAACAATAATAAATTCTAAAACATTGTGTGCCTAATGTGACGGATGAAACAGATCAAAGCTGCCCGGCGAGTAGAGCGATGAGCGAGATAAATTGACTGTTAACATGAACAGCATAGGCAATGGTAGGGCGGGTCACAGTGAGATAGAACAAACACCCAACCAACTCTCGATAAATAGAAAGATCCTCAAGGGGCACACTATCATTAAAGTAGAACTTAGTACGTTGCTCAATGGGAGTGAAAAAGGCAGTAAATACGAAACAAATCAGATTTGTGAGATATAAGATAAGACCCAGCACAATTGACCATAATTATCGATAAATGACACATAGTAAACTGAGCCACCTTTGGTGGTAATGGGGAAAGGACCCCATACATCTGTATGAACAATAGAGAAAGGAGTGGTAGAAATAAACGTGCTTTTATTAAAAGATAAAGATGACATTTTTGTAAGTTTACATCAATTGCACTTCAAAATATCAGTGACATACAGTTTGCCTAATCTACTTGATTGAACCAAAATTTTTAAACTCTCACTAGATAAACGTCCCAATCGAGAATGCTAAATTTAAAAAGGCGAAGAATGCTGATCTAAGAAAAATGATGACATAGCAACAAAGGAAGCCATTGGAATGTGTAAACTCTCCAAAAGATATTGGTCACCCTCTCTACTCCTGATCCCACTCTGCTTCTTAGACGTTCGTTCTTGAACAATACAACCATTGGAAGAAAAAGGGACATCAAAACCCAAATCAGAAAGCTAACTAATAGACAATAAACTAACAGACAATTGTGGTGTATAAAAAACATTAGGAATAGATATAGAAGGTGAGGTAGAGGGAACGATCTAGCAAATAGAAATAATGTGCATTGGTCAGCCATTTGGAGTGTGAAGAGTAATAGGAGAAGAAGGGGAAACACAATCAATCACTAAGACATGACATATTAGATGTCATTTGATGGGAAGAACTAGAGTCGAAGATCCAAGTCGAGAGTGATATACCTGAGAAGTAAGAACTATGCGGAACCTGAATAAACATAGAAGCATGTGACTGAGTCACAGAAGAAGCAAGCATGGCCTGAGACTGATGAATTGATTAATCAACGACTGGGACGAGAGAGATGTTGTCACGACCCATACCCAACCCTATAGGTTCAGGGTTGAGACCGGCTAGTAGTTTTAGACTACCCAATGTCGTTCCATCCTTTAGTCATAGTCCTCTACGAATAATTAAGGGGTAAAACATAATACAACCGAAGTTTAATAATATAACCAGTATATTTGTTCCCTTTTTAGTTATGAATATAATACAAAATCGTTTATATCAGACTTGTGCATAAGTAAGATGATATGAAATTCCATTATATTATAATTACCATACAAAAGTATTACCAGAGGACCTTTCATACGTTACAAAGCAAAAGTCGGAAGAGTATACTAAATAGCTCACAATTCAATATATACAAAACATCTAGCTCTTAAGCATCTCTATACATATGCACATCTCAAAGATTGAATGATTCTACACTTCATTACTTAAAAAGATGTAAGATTTAACGCATAAGGTTGAAAGCCCGTGAATACTATATACCAAGGTTACAAAAGATTCATGGATATCCATTGTCAAACCTTTTTCTATATAATGCATATAAACAAAGTCGAGAACATTCCATAGAACTAATGTTCAAAGTATCGATAAATCCATTTTGATCATATCAATAAAGCTTATAACATTTAAAATTATATATGATGTCATCACCACTGACTTGTTCAAGAAGGAATACTGGGCCAACTCTAGCATCCTATCCTATTGCCACAATTAGTGACAAAAAGGTTGAGACGTCTCATTATGGCACTACTAGTATTTTTTCTTTCCTCTAGTAGCATGGGATAACCATGGATGACATTATAGATCAAGATATGTACATTTTAATATACTAATATTCATAAAAGCATTCTAGAATATTTGATAAGGAACATAATATTTCGATTGTAAACATTTCTATTGAAAAGCATAGTTTTACAAATGTAACCCAGGTATAGTAGTACTTACCTCGAACACTTGTTCTAAGTTATTGCTTTCTTAATCTAGAATTCCTACATGAAAAATATATATTATACTCGTGTTGGAATGCACATAACCTTACATTTAAGGAAGTTATAACAATTAGTGGATGTTATATGTCAATCTAGGTCATTATCCCACTTAGGTCTTAATAAAAGTATCCTAAAAATCAACATATTTGTTGTCATGGTTGTCCGAATGCCCAAAACCAGTGGGTTAGATAGTTTCTTTCTAACCCCTTCAAACGACCATATTTCAACCTTTCGGACTCCGATTGGGGCAAAATTTTTGTCCAAATTGAAGTTCCAAAAGTCTAGTTTCTAATAGATGGTAGTGGTTTCATCATCTAGTTCCAAAGATACAAAAGATTGTGATCAAAAGAGCGAAGGCTGATTGTAAGAAAAATGTCTAGATTTTTTTATTATTTTGCTTATGTTTCATCATACTTCATGTCCAAAATCAAAATTTGAAGTTTAGAACATTTATCACACTTGTAATAAGGTATTCTAAGGTCTCGTATTCATTTAGGTTCGATATCCATATATTTAAATAATAAAATTACCGTGGATTCTAAGCTTTAAGAACCGAAAAGAACCCTGACTTTGATCATATATTAACCTTAAACTCATCAATTAATCAATTTTAATCCATTCTAACCTTGTTTTTTTTAGATTATAAGATAGTGAATAGCATAAAAAATGTGTTTCTTACCTTAATTTGAAGTCTTGTACAAAAGCCTTATATTTTTCCTTCACTTTTCTTAAATTTTCTTTCCTCTTTCTTCACTCTCTCTCTAACCAAACACCTTTCTCTAGAATTTTTGTAGGGCTTCTCTCTCTCTCTCAACTTTTCTAGAAAATTTATATCCTTATCTCACATATATACGCATGACCACATTTTACACTAACATTTAGTCTTAGGATGACACCCAGCTTTAGAATGACACCTTGCACTAGGTGAGTCACTAATTTCTTAATTATCAAATTAGGTTAATTAATCAAGCATTAATCTAATTAATCAAGTTTAGGTTAGCTAACCTCACTACATTAGGTTAATCATACTTGCCGATAATTAATCCTAATTAGGCTAATTAATCATACTTATCCCTACTTAATCTTGATTAATTTTTGCATGTTAATCCGAAAGTCTCCTAAGCATTAGCATAAGTCTTTTAAGCACCTCAATTAAGGATTTCAAAATCATTTAATCACATAATTATACATTAACGAGATTCGCCAATGATGCACGTCAATTTTTCCTCTCTATGCTTTGTAGACTATACAAGTGCAAGCTTCAAGAATCTTCATGTTACCAAGTATAACATACATCAACATACTTTTTTTTGCATAAGTAGACTGCTTTCATACATGATTAGTCAAAGTAATTTTAAGAACTTTACATGCAATTAATATGCACCAAATGAAACAAATGATGCATATAATGCTATTGTAATACCTTGGGTATTATAGATGTGGTGCCATTAATTGTAGGTGCAAGAAGAGCAGCAGGAGGGCAATAGGACAATGCAAGAGTACAAGAGGTGAATCGAGAGGTAGAATGGTTCTTCTATGCTAGCTTAGGGCAAGCAGTCTTCCAATAGCTTCTTTGGTGACAAAAAGTGTACTCATCCATAGCAACCTGTATCTTTGGCTTTCTCGTGTTCTGAATCAGATGAGGGGAGGGAGTAGGCAACAATGGAGGACAGAAAGTAACACCCATTGACGAGGAAAGGGTGGCAAAGACTGACCGAGTGAGAATAGCCATTTGAGCAACCTTGAGCGTTGTCTCTTCTGCAATGAATTCGCGAATAGCCCCCTCAACAGACGGTAACGTAGAATGATGAAGAATGGTGCCGTGAAGTCGCTCAAACTAATCACGAAGAGCCATGAGAAACTGTAATAGCCTTTGCTTTTCGTAATACTGAAGATAACTGTTAATTCATTGCATGTCAGAAGGTTGTAAGGGCCAATTGATTCTAGTAAGTTGTTTTCTCATAATAAAATTTTTGTTCCCAACTCATATTGCTTAGCAAAGTTAGAAGTAAGGTACATGTCCTGAAGATAATCTCATCCATGCTTGGCGGTCGTATATTTTGAAAAGTTCATGACGATACTTGGCTACACAGATTTATGAAACCATGTGAGGACTTGTGTATTTTTCATATCCCAAACTGCAATGCACGTATCATATCCCTCAGCCTTTGGATCTATAGGTCGAACGGTCGAGCCTTTCACATAATCCGAACGGTCGAGCCTTTCACATAATCCCATTGCTTTTTTCCAAGAAGAAAGTTTTTCATAACATTGGACCATTAAGAATAGTTTGTTCTATTAACATGGATACTAATAGTTTTCAATTTTTCCTAAGAGATGTCGAAATTAGATGCCAAGAGATGAGGCGAACAGATCTTAAACAAACATGACCAACCAACCAAATGTCATGAAAAGATGGCTAACTTTTGGGATGCCAAGGTTATTGTGAATGCAAACCACATAGATGCTAGTTCAAGATAGCTAGCCGTTGGAGAAGAACATAGTCAAGGGTTCTGGCGAGGTTGCCGGTGTTGGTTAAGGAGGCCGGCGAGGTCGTCAATGCTGATTAAGATGTCTGACAATGTCTCCAGGGGTTTATGATGCACGATCGACAGTTAAGCTGTGAGAGTGTGTTCGAAGTGTCCGGCGAGGGTCGTTGGAAATTACAGAGGCTTTAGAGAGCCTCATTAGTGGTCGATGAATCAAAAAGAAGGATTGTCGTTGGTCACAGAGGCTTCTTCGGATATTGGCGGGCCTTTGTCGAGGGTTTTCGGTGTTCGTTAGACCTAGGAGAATGTTCGGCGAGGGTCGTCGATGTTGTTGGACCAGGGAGTAAGAATGTCGGCTAGGGTTTGCAAGGTTTGCAAAGTATGCGAACGAAGAAGGAGAAGGAATACAGGTGTGTCGTGGATTGTTGAACCTCAGAGAAGGTTCGTCGGTGGTCGTTGGATCTCGAGGAAGACTCGTCGGTGGTCGCTGGACCTCGGGGAAGGCTCGTTGGTGCTTGCGATAAGCAGCGGCTAGAGTTTTGCTGCGATGGTGCTAACGAAGCCACAATTTTGTAGAGATGTCATTGGTGGTGCTAGGGTTCTGTGGGGTTGCGTCGGAGGGGGAAGCTGTTGTCGGCGGTGACTGTGGCAGCTAGGGTTTTCTTGGCTCTGATACCATGTTAGCTAAGCTGAGATAATATTATTGCTATTAACTAATGCTTAAACCTTAATGATGGAATATATAATATATATAAAGAGAGAAAACCATAGAAAACCCTAATGATGGTAATAATACTAAACTACCTTTTAGCTATATGTAAAATACTATAAAAGAACACACACTCGTATGATTCTTACTTTTCAGGTTCTCATTTAGGTTATCATACTTCTTACTTTTCAGGTATTTCACCCCCAACTTAGATATTTGATTCTAGTTCTTCCAACCATATGACGTAAAATCTGTCTTGTTTTTGCAATTATGTTTTGCCTTCGTCTCCTATCACTGTTCGCACTATCGATGGCTCCCTTCGGCCTGTTGTTTCTATTCCTGATGTTTAGCAATTATGTTTCGCCTTCGTCTCCTATCACGGTGCGCACTGTCGATGGCTCCCTTATGCATGTTGTTGTTGGCTTGGTTGTACACTCTATCTCGCCCACTTTGTCTATTCTTGATGTTTTTTATATACGGCAGTCCTCTATTAGTCTACTGTCTATTAGTTTACACTTAGTGCTTGATCTGCTCTCTGTGTCTTCTTAGGGTATGCCCTCCACCAAAAAGGATATCGATGTTATGGTCCTGTTTCTAGACGTCTCTATGTCTCGCGTCATGCTGTGTTTTTTAAGCATCTCGCCTATTTTAATCTTTCTCCCAAGTATGCTCTTGTCTTCAAAGACGAATTAGTTCATATTGATCCTTTTCCCCTTGATGTGCCCTCTGAGGAGTTTACTTCTATCATTGATGTCCATGATCTTCCACCTACCCTCATCATTCTCAGCCTTCCTCTTACCTGTTCGTTTACTCCCTGTTGTCCAGTTGCTCCTTCTCCACCTGTATCCACCAACTCTGACCTTACTCCATAAGTTCCTGTTGCTCTTGAGGCTCCTGCCCCTCTTGACCGTCACTATCCAATGCGTACTTGTTTTCTGTCGGTAAGACTTGGTTTCTCGAATATTTGTTTCTCCCATTCACATCGTGTCTTTTTTACTTCTATTCATACTTATTTTGAACCTCAGCCTTATAAAAAAAACATATATTGATCCTAATTGGGTTATTGTAATGTCTCACGAATTATCTGCTCTGTAGAAGACCGGTTTTTAGGATTTTATCACGCTCCGTGCAGGTTGAAATCTCATAATAGGATGCAAGTGGGTGTATAAAGTAAAAACTCACTCTGATGACTCTTTGGAGTGCTATAAAGTAGGGCTGTTCAAAAATTCGCCCAACCCGCCCAACCGCCCCGCATCCACTCATACCGTACCGACCCAAGCAAATTAAAAGTAAAGGGTAAAGTAAATTGGGCGGTTGAAAAAGATAACACACGGGTCGGTTGATGGTGGCAGTTTCAATCATTTCCACCCTCTATTCAACTGACCCGCCCATATATAATACTTATTACTTAATTGTTTTTTGTTTTATTGTTAATTTGTACCTCATAACTTCTAATCTAATTATTAATCCGTAAGGCATAAATAGAAATGTAAAAATTAAAAATTCTAAATCTCAATATCTCATACCAAAATATCTTTTTAATTTCTTTAATCCTAAAATATTTTTGATTTCTAATTTTCTATAATAGTGAGTCGGTGGCTTCGTGAGCCACTGACCTATGTTTATTTATTTATTTTTATCTTTTATTTGGCGTTTATTACCTTATATCATGAATGTAGGATGTTTGTTTTTGTTAGTACTCAAATGTATTGTTGGAATATTTTTTTTGAATTTTTACATGAATATTTTGTTTAAACTGATATAGTCTCTCTTTTGATCTTGGATTAATTGATACTTTAATAAAATATTTATTTAATTTTTAAACTGCCAATCCGCCATTGCAAAACCGCCCAAAAAACAACTAATCCGTCGGTTTTATAAAGCGGGTGGTTCGGCAGTGGATTGAAATTTTTTATACTGCCATAAATGGTTTGGTTAATGGATTTTCACTCAATTCGATCCGCGCACAAAGCTCGTTCAGTTGCCAAGGATTTTTTCAGCGTTGACTACGAGGAATCTTTTACTCTAGTGGCTAAAATGACAAGTGTTCATACCCTCATTTCTGTTGCTATAGTTCGTCGCTGTCCTCTCTTTCAACTTGATGTCAAGAATGCCTTTCTCAATAGGCATCTTCATGAGGAAGATTTTATGTGACCTCCTCCGGGTCTTCCTCATCTTTCGGGCATGATATGTTGTCTATGTCGTGCTCTTTATGGTCTCAGGTAAACTCCACTTGCCTGGTATGACCGTTTCGAGTGTACTGTTACATAGATTGGATTTTATTCTAGCCTACATGATTTTGGTCTTTTCCTACTACATACATCTGCTGGTATCGTTGCTTTGTTATTACATGTGGATGGCATGATTGTCACTGTTTCTCATTCGGTCACTATATCTGTGGTCAAGCAAAATTTATTTCGGGAATTTGAGATAAAAAATTTGAGCCTCCTTTGGTAGTTTCTCGGTATCTAGGTAGCTTCTTCACCTAAGAGTTATTATCTATCCTAGATTAAGTATGTTCATAAGATTGTTTATTATGCCTACCTAACTGATGATAAGATTGTTCACACTCCCATTGAACTCCATAAAAAATTTTCTTCTTCTGATGCTATTTCTCTTGAAGATCATTTTATTTATCAGGAGCTAGTTGATTGTTTGGCTCTCTCACCGTGACCAGACTTGTTAGTGCCTATGTTTATGTTGTCAGCCAATTTGTCTCTACTTCTCGCTCCACCAATTGGGTTGCTTTTCCTTGTTTGCCGCAATCTGTTCGGACGGAATTGAGCCCCGTCTGGACGGCCAAAGTTTCTGCCCTCTCCACCTCATTCCGTCCCGACGGCTTGAGGCCCCCCTTTTGATGGATTTTCCCAGCGCCTAAGTCCCTCGCCATTGCCTTGTTATGTCCGGATGGTTTGGTCGAGAAAGGTTTTTCTACACTTTTTAACAATTGTGAGACAACCAAGTTGTCTCGAACCAACGTCATAGAGAGTTTTGTACGAGAGGTAGATGGATATTTGATGTAAGGTGTTAAAATATTCAGTTGCTTGGTCAGGGTTTTAGTCATACCCCACTCTTGTACAAGGTACATGCGGAGTGGTGTGACAAAACACAACCTACCCACAACCTCATAGTGGACACCTATCGAATGATGAACAAAAAATAAAATATGTAATAAAAATAACTTTTTTCACCTTGGTGACTCAATCTGATCTCTGAATATGACGACAAGCTTATTCTACAAGTGAGAGAACTAAAAGCCCCTTAGAACTAAAAACCCCTTATAACCACACCAAGTTAGGGTTTTCTACCCTAGTACCAACAAGCCAAGATTATAATCCTATATGTACACACAACACCCAAGCTTACCACCCTCCTAACTCCAAAACTTGTGGACCAGCTTCTATGTTGAACCTATATATTTAACGAAAAGGTTACAGGATAGTGTACATTATTATTATAATAAAAGAAATATTTTTAGGTTAAATTTAGATGGATTAAAGCTTTAAAGGAAACAAGGTTGGTTTCAGCCAACTAACTTTTTCACAACCAACGATGAGATAACATATTCATCAAATCTCAATTGAGAATAGATCAAGCTTTTTCCCATGGGCTTTTTCCCATGGAAATATGTACTTTGAAGTTTTTCACCACGTTATCTACCTAAACTGGAAGCAATTACCCCAAGTGTGGGAACAATCTTATTTGTGTGTAAAAGCATTTTTCTCAAATTACTTCTTTTCCATCAGCCATGTAAATTAGTAATCAACCAATGGTAGATGCTAGCAAGCTAGATTATTTCATGGTGAAATCATTTCTATATTGTTTTCAATTGCATGGCTTCCAATTTCAAATAATTCAACTCTAAACATGCATAAATCCTTCTTAGGCCATGTAAAACTTCCACTTTCACTTTATTTTAGTTCTTTTTCTTAATTTAACCCATGAAAATTTCAGATCACAAGATGAAACATAGAAAACAAAACATAACTTAGGGTCCTACCTTTTTTTTTTTTTGATAAGTGGAAGTAATATCATTAAAGGCGCAACCAAGTATGCACAGGGTATACAAATGCGAGAACCAAAGAAAACACCTATATGAGAGGCCTTATTTAGCTGGGAAATGAAAATTCCCCAAAGAATCTATGAAAGAATCTAAAGTGAACGGAAAATTCCATTAAGCCAAAAGAAGAGTGTTGAAAGAAGCCCACATTCTAAAACAACTAAAGAGCGTTCGACACCCTCCAAAGATCTAATGTTTCTCTCTGTCCAAATGATCCACAAGATGCAAAGAGACACCATATTCCAAGCCTTCCTTTTGTTCCTCCTCTGTCAGCTACCTTGCTAAAAGAATAACAGTTCTTTCACCGACCCCAACATCACCCAAGAAACTCCAAAAATAGAAAGACCCAAACTCTAAAAAATTGAGGAAGCTGAACAATGTAACAAGTGGTTCATCGATTCTCTAGGTCCTTTACACATGCAACACCAAACCAACGAAAAGTTACCCTTTCTCCTCATATTGACAATTGTGTGGATGGCTTCTTTACTGGCTGCCCAAACAAAAAAACCTACGTTAGCAGGAGCCCTAGCACACTCCACCCTTTCGTAGGAAATCTACAATCCCCCATTTCAACAAGTTCATTATAGAGAGACCACTCACTCTTTGGGCACCCATACTTGCCTATCACCACTCTTCTTCATAAGCTATTTCTCTCTAGAGCAAACCTCCACAACCATAATCCCAATAAGGCCTTATTGAACAATGGATCCTTTATACCTAAGCCACACCCTTCCTTAGTTACCAAAACCACCCTCCAGTTAACAAGATGGTACTTAAAACTCTTCGCCCGCCCCCTCTAAAGAAAGTTTCTCATTCACCTCTCTAAACATTGAACCACCGATAGAGGGATAGTGAATAAAGACATAAAATAGTTGGCAAGCTCGATAAAGTGTTTTCATAAGGATTAGTCTGCCCCCTTTTGACAAAAACTGGTCCTTCAATACTGCTAACCTCTTCTCAAAGCTCTACATCACTGGATCCCAAGTTGTCTTAACTTTGAAATATGCACCCAAAGGCAGACGCATTTGGGAAGCTTACCGTATAAATGATGTCACTCTTGCCTAGCTTTGCCCACGGGCCCAAAGGTTGCTACAAAGCAAAGAAGGATGGGACACCTCTGCCCACGCACCACAAAACCCCATAAGTGTCATCTACAAGAAGTAAATGGGGCACCACCTGCCCATACCTACTTTGCCTCTTGCTCGAAAACCACTTATATGCCTGTTTCTAGATGCTCTGTGAATCATCTTGCTTAAAGCTTCCATCGCACACAAACAGAAAGGGGAATAAAGGATTGCCCCATCTCAAGCCTCTCGAGCTTGCAAAGAAAACCTTGGAATTTCCATTTACAAGAACGAAGAATTTTACTATAGGCATGCAAAAAGGGATCCACCTGCTCCACCTGTCCCAAAAATCCCCATCCATCGAACAATAAAAAGAAAGAAATCCCAATTTTCATGATCATTGGTCTTCTCCAGGTCTAACTTACAAATAGCTGTAGGTTCGCTACTTTGGATTATGGAGTCAATACATTCATTAGCAATTAGAATTGTATCCAAAATTTGTGAGAACAACGGATAAAGGATTGCCTTGTCTCAAGTCTCCTTAGCTAGCAGAGAAACCCTTGGGAATGCTATTTTCAAGAACACAAAATTTCATTGTAGAAATGTAATACCAAATCCTCCTCCACCTGTCTCCTCCTCCTCCAACTCCACCTCCACCTCCACCTGCCCCCAAAGCCCATTTAGCGAACAACATAAACAAGGAAATCCCAATTTGCATGATCATTGGCGTTCTCCTGGTCAAACATAGAAATAACCCCATGCTCGCTACTTTGGATGCTAGGGTCTATGTATTCATTAGCAATGAGAACCGTATGAAAATTCTGTCTACCCCCAGCAAAGGCATTTTGGGACTCCGAGATGCCCTTTTCAAAGCCTTCGAACCAACAACTTAGCGATGAATTTAGAAACACTACCCACCAAGTTAATAGGTCTAAAACCCTTAAGCTCCACCGTTCCCCCTTTCTTAGTGACCAAAACAATGAAGGATTAAGGATTTTGTCAAACTCCACTAATCATAAGAGCATTGAATAGCAACCATCACGTCCCTTCTAACAATACTCCAATACTTCTGGAAAAAATACATAGTAAAGCCATTCGGGCTGGAGTCTTATCCCCATAAAGGGTCTTGAGAGACTCAAACACATCCTCACTAAACTCCCTCTTAAGCAATATAAGATCATTAAGGCTAATGGACACAAAATCAAGATTATGAGGAGAAGGTTGACGAACATCCTACTCGCCAATGATTCGACCTGACCCGACCTCAGGATGGACAAGCTTTTTTGGAATCAAATCAATGCCCGACTGGTCTCCAACCCCCGAATAACCACCATGCTTCCAAACACTCTTCCCTTTGAATGCACCAAGGCCTTCAAGAATAGGTTGGGCCATCTCAAAGAGCACGTCTTTCGGCTTAAATGAAGATCCAACGGACCTGAACCCTCTATCGGAAACTTGGCCCTCCATAAACTAGACCCAAAGGTCACTTATTGCGCTGGCCTAGATGTGAGGAGTCTTGCCTTACCCGACCCATGCTCTTTCTACCCAAACCATGTGGCCTCCCTACATTACTCCCCAAATCACTTAACGCGCCATTTGAAAACAGCCTTAAATCAAAAACTAGCATTCCCTTTTCTCCACGAAACTCCTCTCGAAATAACACCACTAGCCACCTTCACTCTCCGTCCAGCCAGAGTATTCCCATGGGCCTTCTCCTTCTTGTGCCAACACAACCTCTAATAACTCATCCCACTTCGAGCGACTTCTGTACTGCACACCAGTGTCCAACTCAACCCAAATACGAAAATCAAAACAGAGGTTTCTATAGCCAACCTTGACTATCGATTCTTTTTCGTTCCTCTTCTTGTAACCTTGATATGAGCCTACCTAAAGTGTTTTCTCGTCGCCGCCTCATCCACTTCAACAAACCCTTCATTGAACTATCTGATTGCCTCGAAGACATCAACATCATCCCAAAGGTGGATTGGCAAAGACAATTCTCACCAAACACTCCAACGGTTTTAATCCCGGCTTGTAACAGCCTCGTCTGGCGTCATAAATCCAAGAAAAGACGGCAGTCGACAAAAACCCGAACACCATCCAAAATGCACCCAACCTCCTTTCTTGAAGGAAGACGAAAAGGTGAAAAGCTCCCCACTATCCACAATGTTCACACCAATTGGCACCTCCCACCAGTGAATAACCCAAGCTTTAAGGGAGGAGGGTGTCAAAATAGGGTTATAGTAATCCTGACCTATCCAGCTAACCAAACATTGGCCTAGATGCTCAATGGCCTCTGACATTGCGTACTGCAACACCTCAAGGTTGTAACCATCTCTCCTCTTTCCCTTCACCTGCAAATCTTCCTTCTGGCCAGGCCGCCAGGGACTTACACCAGCAACCTGCAGAAATGAACATTTCTGTTTTGAGACAGCACAAGAACCTTATGTATCAAAATCCATCAGAACCTTCGCAAAGCCACTCCATCCATCTCCAAATGGGTCTTCCGGGATGCAAAGAATCTCTCGCTTCAACATAGCCTTGCTGAAACTTCCATAACTTCCATTACTTTTCTTCTTATACAACCACCAATTCAGACTCTAGCTTCTAGCTCCTCACAACCCCAACACCCCTGTGGCGAATTGAGGCATCTTCTAGCCTGGTTACCAACCACCAAACCTTCTTTTGCTAGTGCCAGAAAGATCTCAACAGCTAACTATTATCGATTGAAAAATCAATGGTCTTCCAATCAATCTGGCCTATCCTTGGTGGAACCTTCATGTGTCTCACCCTTTTCTTGATCTTGAGAGAATAAGAGGGAATGCTTCCCTCTCCCTTCCTCCTTGAAACCCTTGCCTTCTCCTCTCTCTCTCTCTTTTCCTCTCTGCATGCCACACTAAATGCAACTAGAGAGATCTGATTAATGAATCGTATTAGAATAAGTCGAACCCAACTAGCCAACCAAACACATGCCTAGATGCTCCATGCCTTCCGACGTTGAGTTTTGCAACACCTTAAGGTTGCAACTAGCTCTCCTACTTCCTTCCACCTTTAGTTTTCCTTCCGAATAGGGAGTTACATCAACAGCTTACTAAAATGATCCTTTCTCCTTTGAAACAACGCAAGAACCTCTTGGGTCAAAATTCTATAGAACCTTTGCGATGCCACTCCACCCATCTTTAAACAGAGATCCTTGGATGCAAAGAATATCTCGCCTCAACACAATCCCCATCAAAACTATTGAAAATATTATCTTTTAAGAAATTGAGATTTCTTATTTTAGTATGTTACTGTTAAGTTATGGGTATTATTGTATTTTTGTATACTTGTCTTATTATATAAATAATAGTGATAAGGGATCTAACTCTAACTTTGGGTGCTCTCTTTTCACCGTCAGAATAATTCTCTCTCAATTCTCTTATATTTTTCTCGGTTCATATATCAATCTTAACACGGTATCAGAGTAAAATCCTGTGTAATAGTAATTTTTTTCTCTTTTTTTCTTTTCTTTCATCTTCAAATTCGTCATTGTTGGGAAAAAAAATTCTTTCCCAGAGATGATTGACTAGTCCTTAGGATCAATATTATGATTTTCCCCCTTAGTTTCTAGAATGTTTTATATTTTTTTCAAATTTTTGGGATTTTCGGTGCAAACTAGTTTTATTTTTTTCAAAAATTGTGATTGCGGCAATTTTTGCTTCGATTGATGGTTTCTTCTCCTCTCATGGGTGCCGATTAGGGTTCTACTAGGCTCTATAAGGATCGAATCAACCCTATTGTTGAGTTTTGGTTGATTTCAAGGTACGACTAGCATGTTTTTGAACTCGGTTTGACTTCTTAAAACTGCCTTGACATATTTCGGTCTGTTTGGGTTCATAAAGGGCTGGACGAGTATTGTTTGAAGTTCCTTGGGTGTTTATGAGCTACCACACGTCGCGGTTATATCTGTTCTGTGGTTTGTGTGAATCTGCTCGGGTTTTCAGCCGTCTCTTTGGTTCCTTTTTGACTTTGCCCCAATCTAGTATGGTGTTCTAGATATCATTGGTACTTTAGTGGTTCAGTTCTACTTTGATTTGCATCTGTTCTATCATTCCTTGCTTTTGTTTGCCTCGTTACTTGTTCTTGGGTTTACATGTCTATGTCTGATACTGAAAAGCTTTCTCGTGGTCATAAAGACACTGGATTAATTCGTTCAGGGACTCCTACTAATAGTTCATCTCTTCAAATCTGTGCCTGTAGTTTAGAAACTATTTGATTTGGTCCCGTAGCTGTAGTTTAGCCATTGCTCTATATTTCTTAGAGGGAATCTGATTTCTTGGAGAAGCAAGAAACATGACGTTGTAGGAAGGTCGAGTGCTGAAGCTGAGTACCGAGTCATGGGAATGGAAACTACTGAGGTTATGTGGACACGACAGCTCCTAGAAGAAATTGGCATGCCTGATCTAAGGGTAGATTGTCAATTCTATGCAAGAACATGTCTACAACATGTCCATGTGCATTGATACGGTCCCACGTTTATGGTGAGCTTTTACGCAAATATAAGCACATGCCTGCATTTTTCAACTATCTCAGGATATTTCTCATTTCTCCCAAGAGGCTTTGGGATTCTTAGTGGTTGAATTTTCTGGGTACTTACAGTCTTGATAGGAAGAGTTGGCCCAATATGAGCCATCAAGTGATTTTTCGGCCGTGGCAACTTCCATAATGGTTAAACGGCTTGCTCGTAAGCTTACATACCGGTTCTTGATGGGTTTGAAGCTTGATTTTGAATTTCTCCGCATTCAGATTTTGAACATTTCACCTATGCCTTATATGAAGCCTTGGCTACTATTGATGATGAGGAGCATCGACGTCAGTTACTCCAATCCGCTCCTCCCCCACCTCCGCACCTCCAGTTATGATTGATCAGATGGCCCTTGCTACTAGTTTTGGATCTCGTGTATCGGCTGGAAAGGTTGTTATCATTGTGGCGAAGTGAGGCACACTAAGACTCACTGCTTCAAACTTCACTCTGAATTAAAGCAACGCTTTGCTCGGAACCGAGTCTTTGGTTCTAAGTCCTCTCACATTGCTGCCAGTGTCGAGCATGTTGCCAGTCTTGAGCTGCCTGTCCTGCTTGATTTTAGTCGGCTCCAAACTCAGATTGGTTAGCTTCAGGAGCAACTTGGCTCCCTCAGGTTCAAGGTGTCTCCTCCACTCCCATTGCTACTTTGGTCTCAGGTATTCCACTACCTTCCATGTTTTGTCTAAAAATCCTACTTAGGTTCTGGATTCTGGAGCTAATGATCATATGACTGGTGAGTTGTTTTTATTTTTTGTCCATGTCCTTTATGCGAATCATAGTGTTTGCCTTGCTGATGGCTCTACCTCGACTATTCGTCATAAGGGTGTTGTGTATTTATCTCCTGACATTGCCCTTGACTGTGTTCTTTATGTTTCTTATTTTGCCTTTAATATCCTCTTTGTTAGTTATCTTGCTAAAAATCTTAATTGTGCTGTTATTTTTTTACCAACACATTGTTTGCTTCAGGACCTGAGTTCAAAGAAGACTTTTTGCAAGGGATATGAGCGTGATGGGCTATACTCCTTTGGGAAGCCACCTCTCTCTAAATCTTTAGATTTCTGTCTTGCCAGAGTCTTCATTCTCTATTTTTTTCACTTCAAACTTAACTTTTTAGCATGCCCGCTTAGGTAATGTAAATTTTCAGTATTTGTGTTTGTTATTTCATCCTTTTAAAAAAGCATGTAAAGACGATAAATTTCAGTGTAAACTTTCTAAATATACTCGTGCTAATATTCCTTGCATACGTCGTATGTTTGGTATTTTTTGCATTATTCATTCGGATATATGGGGCCCTCCCTGGTTGTTGCTTTGTCTAGACATTGTTATTATGTAACTTATATTTGTTCAATTTCCCCAAGTGGTTAAAACCTAATTTAACGTTGTTATTCGGCAAATACATTCTGACAATGGTGGTGAGTACATATTTGTTGTCTTTCGCTCCCACCTTAGTTAACAGGATATCATTCAACAACTTATCTGTTCCTATACTCCCGAACAAAATGGTATCCTAGAACGTAAAAACTGTCATTATGTCTTTCGTTCGTTGTCTCCTCTACGGCATACATATACCTAAGTCTTATTGGCATATGGCTACCCTTACTACAATTTACCTCATTAATCGCACTCCTACTCGAACTTTACATGGTTCAGCTCCTCTTCAAGTTCTAGTCCGATCGTACTTTATTTTCTCTTCTTCCTAAGGTATTTGGGTGTACTTGTTTTGTTCAAAATCAAAACCCAATTCGTACTAAATTGAAAAATAATTCAATTAGATGTATCTTTTGGGTTATTCCACTATGTCCAAAGGTTTTCGTTGCTTAAGGGTGTAATTTTGGCCTGACCCGGCCCACCATCTCCTCAGCCCGTTCCATGCCCGATGGGCTCTCGCAAAATTTCGAGTCAGGCCGAGCTGGGCTCGTTTTGGGAGGGGCAAGCCTAGACCCAGCCCTAAGGGTATACGGGCGTGGGTTCGGGCCTCAAGTTGGGCTAACAGGCCTGCCACGTGCGGGCTTTTTGAAAAAAAATTAAATTTTTTTTTGGTTTTCTGAATGTTATTTAGTATATAAATTACTTATTAGTTTATTACTTTAGTTTATAAGTTATTATAA
>JAULJZ010173592.1:0-23847 GCA_032270985.1 Heliamphora pulchella
AAGAAGAAGAAAAGAGAAGAAAGAAAAAGAAAGAAGAAGAAAGAAGGAGGAGGATCCATGGAGCTTGAAAGCTAAGTCCAAGGTTTTCCATTATTAAAAAACAACTTCTAAACTAGATAATCAAGGCTCTAACACTTCTAATTTTATACATATCAAATACCTCTTCAATTATTTTGAAACACAAATCAAAGATCAAGAACCAAAAACTCAAAAAATAAAGGCATCATGGTTGGTTTTTGTGGCTGTTTGGTATGAATGTTGAATTTGTGAGTTGGTGTGGGTTTTTCCATGGGTTCCATGACTACTATAAGCTCTAAAATATTGATATATTGAAGTACAACACATGTATACAAACAAGATGGGTCAAAAACTCACATACATGACACTAAGAGGCTAGAACCAAAGTAGGGCTGAGTTTTGGGCATTTTGAGCTTTTTGCCCTGATCTTTGGAATATCATAACTTAATGTAGAAAAGTGCTATAAGCGTGTTCTTTATATCTAGACCTAGGTTTTTGTGTTATCTTTCATCCAAAATTAGTTTTAGCTCTTTTGAGTAAGTAGAACTCGAAATATTGTAACTGTGTCGATTTTAGACCAATAAACAATGCAGACCTAAAAACCCTAGTTTAAAATGAGATTCAAGTTTTGGAAAAAATAGAAAAGTTGTAGAAAACATGTATTTCTAGCTACCCACCAAACATGAGTACAAAATAATGAGTTTGGATAGGTCAAAACCCCTTTGAAACTCTCTATTGTGATTCCACCCTCAATGGACACTTCTGTCACATATTTTTGTGTAGCTCAAATCCCATATTTTTAGTGATCTATTCCAACAGTGGTCTACATGACTTTTTAGATAACATATTGAAATACTCTCTACCAAAAAATCAGACCTTAAAGCCTCGGGATGATTCCCCAAAACCGATTCAAACTCTCCGTCCAAAACTGGCTCTGCTAAATTTTGGCGGCTGACAGAATCTATTTTCTAAAATGGCCAAAAGGTCTAACTTATTCCAAACAACTACACTTTTCTCTAAACATGAAACCTGTAGGGAACATGTTTAACTAGAACATACTCAAAAATGGGCTCATTAGGACTTGATCTGATTCCCCAAAACCGAGACCAACAGAGACACTTTTCTGACCAAATCTCTGAGCAAGTGCTGAACCGTTTTCGTTTCCATCACGTTTTTCATCTAGTTGCCTTAGGTTTTGGCCTTGGTGTAAGACATAAAAATTGTAGAGAATGTTTTAATATAAATTGGCACCAAACATCATAATCCAACTGCAAGTCTAAGTACCTCAAAATGCTACGATACTTTAAAATTAAATGATTGAGAAAGAGTAATAAATGGTTAAGTTAATCCTTAAACAAGTGAAGGATTGGGCAAGTGCGCAGTACCTCGTAAACCTAAAAAGAAAGTAACCATGGTCTCTAAAATTAAGAAAACACTCAATGGTAAGAATCGTTTTAGTACTTCACGTTTTAAGAGGGGTAGAACTCCGTGTTGACGGTTAAATCATGTTTGCTTGATAGGCATAGAAGTTTTGTTACCCAAGGAGCAAGCTTAGCTTGTTGACAAAGGCTCAATTCGTATGCATATAGGATAAGGTGAGAGTGCTTAGCCATTATCTTAAACTTGAGTTTATGTAAATGATGCATGAAAATGCTTTGAAGCGTATATTTTGAATTATGACCAGTTTGACGATTGCATGAACCTGTTGTTTTCAAAAGTCGTTATATCTTTAATTCAAGTGTGCTAACTATGATATTTTGAGCTAGCATGAAGTTATTATAAAAGTATTGTCAATGTTGTGCTGTTGTTCCAAAGTGCCAAGTTACAATGGTTTTTGGCCCTTTATATCCCGTTATGAGGGAGATTAGCCAACTATGGATTTTTCATTTGTCCCTTTAGGGAAGGTTTTCCATTAAGCGGGGGGTTTTTCCTTTAAGGCTTTTGAGCTAAGTGTCAGGTGTTGGCACATACCACTCGTGCTTGGTAGAAAGTGACCCTCATTCCATCAAGTTGTTATCCGTGCAATGCGAATATAGGTTTCGGTATCGTCAGAACTCCTGGTCGTGAGGTTAACGATTACTTGGACATTATTGGGGTTTGAGTCTAGATTTGAGAAAGTGGTCATGCTTTTAAATTTGTGGCAATTGAGCATGGAAATATTTCTGCTTGTAATACTGAGAAGGTTCTGTATAAGACATTTTCATGTTCAAGCAAATGTATCAGTTTCTATATTTTCATAGAAAATGTGATGAACTATTTTTAGAAAGAGTTTTGAGTTATCCTTAACTATGTTATTGTCTTTTATGTTCATGATAATGTTAAGTGCACTCTCCTATAACCTCTGTGGTTGCAGATACCAGGAACGACTAGGAGTTGGTCCACCACAGGCGTCGACGAGTAATTTTGGTTCAATTTTCTTTTGTTTAGTTTTTAGTTTTGGCAGAGCTTCATGTATAAGAACCTTAGGGTTTTTGATGTTTTAGAAGTAATGTATGCCCTTAGGATGGCAAAATCCTAGTGACTCATGTATACCTCTTTTGACATTAAGGTGTTGTGGTTGCTCAGAAGTTCTTATTTGGTCTCTTAATATCTTTATCCCTTGTTTTTTTATTTGGCCGCATATCTACAATGGGATCACATCCCTTTGTACAGGTTTGGTGCCTTGCGGGAGCAGGGTGTTACATTTTGGTATTAGAGCTTTAGGTCATAGGTTCTGTAGACTTGTTAGAGTGTGGTTTGTGGTGGACCGTAGGTTAAGCGTGTCATCTCGCGATCTGTTGAGAAGAGTGACTGGTATTGAGGTCCATTTGGGAAACGCATTCTCCAGACACAGGATTCTAATTGAAAGTCTAAGCAAGTTATCAGATTGGGGCGATAACCTAGGAGGGGTCTTGTATTGCTCTCAATTTGCGAAGTTTAAGAAAGTTATTAGATTGGGGAGATAACCCAGGAGAGCCCTTGTGTTGATGTCGTTTTGCAAAGTCTAAGTGGGTTATTAGATTAAGGGGACAAACCTTGTGTCATTAAAACCTTTCATAGACAGATTTTTCTTTTTTGTATGTTTATAAGTTGGACTCCTGTGTCGAGACCTAAGTCATAGATTTCCTACAATTAAAAGGAGCATGGAGAAACTCGGACGGAGTGTCATTCAACCTGAACCAGTATAATGAGGCACGACAAGAAAAATCTCTGCAAGCGGGATCGGTGGAACCTGATCCAACTGCTAGGATGTTAGAAGCAATAGTAAGACTGACCAAACAGAGCGCGAGTTAGATTGCGATACGAGCTGAGAGGAACAGTAACTCTTTAATCAAATAAGATATGGGTGCAAAGGAGTTCATAGGAACCCTTAGCCCTACAGAAGTAAAAAACTGATTGAAGGATGCTGTGTGTAATCTGGATAGGTTGGGGGTAGATGCGAATAATAGGTTTGACCTCATAGCTTTTATGTTTAGGGGAGAAACATACCACTGGTGAGAAGCCATGGAACAGTTCTTGAAGATGCTGGTGCCAGGAGTTGAACCTCCTGTATCCTAGAGAATCACTTGGGATCGTTTTAAGAAAAAATTCGACATGTAGTACAAGCCTATAAACTACAAGCATGAGAAGGAGTAGGAATTCATTGACTTGGAACAAGGAAGGATGACTGTGGCAAAATTCGAGATGAAGTTTATAAAATTGTCACGATATACCACCCAACTTATACCTGATAAGGAGATAAGTTGTAGAAGGTTCAAGAATGGATTGTTGGCCTACCTAGGTTTCAACCTATTTTGATGATAACAAATCAAAGCTTCTAATTGTCCAAATTGAGTGTGTTCACAGGACTTCAATGACACAAGCACAATTGAGAAAGCAAAATGAAAGCCATGAAGCATGAAGATCATATTTAAGCGACTAAGATCCATGGAGTACGAGAAAAACCAAGAAGAAAACAAAAAGACATAAAGGACTTGAAGATTTTCTAAGTGTAAATGCACTAGGACCTACGTAAGTTCACGTACCATTGGTTATATGTGTGAAAGCTCATAGGAGACCTTAGATGGACCATAGGTTAGTTAAATATTTCATGGAAAATCATTTTCAAAGTATAAAATATGTTTTAAAATGTTTCAAAAAAAGTTCGGCAAAAAATATGCAAAAATTGTGTGAAAAAAATTGACATACATTCGGTATTTTGGCCATAAATTTTTGTAAAAAATAAATTTTTCTATGAGGTTTGAACCATTGGAAAGTATACTTCCGGGGCTTCAATTTGAACACAAGAATGACCCTATTCGGAGTCTGGATGAAGGAGTTATGGTCGTTTAAAGTTGGGTAAATTGAGCAGTCGCGGTCCAGTCGACTGATCACTCGATTCAGTCGACTGAAGTCAAGTTCAGTCAACCGAACTAGCTTCTTCAATCGACCGAATAAGCTAATTTTTGAATTTTGAACTTAACGGCTAGTTTGACATTTCCTTATTTGGCCCAATGGCTAGTACGAACTCTTGGCCTATAAATAGAGCCTTTGAGCTCTTATTTTATATACTACAAACCTTCAAATCAACTCTCTCATATATATCAATTTTGTTCTTCAAATTCTTCATTTGTATGAAATATTTTTGAGAGAAAACCTTAGAAATTCTCCATTGAGCTTTCCACTTGTATATCCTTTGAAGTGAATATTAGTGTGCTTTTATTGTATTTATTTGCTCGCTAAAGGAGCTGATCTTGTACATCCAATTTGGATTCTACTCTTGTATTCTTGTTGTAACTTGAGAAGGTGATTCTCAAGAGAGGCCACTCCGCCTATTGAAGGAGAGAGGAAACTCTGCCTCTAAGAAGGGACTTGAGAAGGGAATATTCTCAAGAGAGACCACTCCACCTAGACTAAGGAGAGAGGCTGCTCCGCCTATTGATGGAGAGATAGTGAAAATCCTCATAACGATTAGCTTGAGGCAAGGATGTAGTCCATTGCGCTGAACCTTGTAAAAATCGTAGTGTAATATTTCTATCTCGCTTTGGTTTTCATTCTCATTATTATATTGTTGTTTATATTTGCATCACAACACTTAAAATTTATACTTGAATCATTCACTATTAAATTTCATACTCGTATTTTAAAATTTATTCACTATTAAAATTTATTCAAAGTATGAATTAGCATGCTTGGCAAGTTGTTGTAAATGGTGATTATGTTCCCATGAAAATAGTAGATAGAAATAAAGTTTCTAAACTTGACCATGAATTAAATGATAATGATATGAAACTTTTGCAAATTAATTCAAGTGCTATTAATGTTTTATATTGCGCTTTAGATGCAAATGAGTATAATAGAATTATGACTTTCATAAGTGCTCAAGAAATTTGAAAATAGCTTAAAATCACATACGAAGGAACTGAAGATGTTAGAGATTCAAGAATAGATAGATTGACTAGTGAATACGAATCGTTCAAAATGCATGATTATGAATTAATTTCTAATATGTATACTCGTTTCATTCACATCATTAATTCTTTGAATGCTCTTGAAAAGATTTACCTCTCTTATGAATTATTGAGAAAAGTGCCTAGGGGTTTGCCATCAGTATGGGAGGCTAAAGCTACAACCATCATGGAAGCTAAAGACTTAAAGAAGATGACCTTAGATGAACTCATCGGGTCACTCCTTACCTATGAGATGGCAATCAATGATAGAGAAATCGAGCTCAACAAAGGGAAGATGATTGTCTTTAAAGCATCAAATGAGAGTTCTAGTGATGAAGAGGATGAAGATCATGATATGAAGCTCATCACTAGAAAACTTGAAAAATTTCTAAAGATAGACAAAAAGCTTGCAAAGAAATTCCAAGGCTCAAAGAAATACAAAAGGGATTCAAGTAAAAAGGAATCAAGAAGGAAAAAGAAGACGAAAAAGCTATGAAGGCTATAACATGGGATTAACTTAACTCAAGCACTTCAAATGAAGACTCATGCAATGAGGAGGTAAATCTTTGCTATATGACTCATAGCATTGGTGAGGTAAATTCTAAAACTACAAGTACTTCAAATGCATTAAATTTTAATAGTGATAAATCATGTGATGAATCATTGCCTATATATGAGAAACTTCAAAAAAGAATATAAATGTTTATATAAATATTGTTTGAAGTTAGGCAAGAAAAATACTTCTTTAAAAATGGAAATTGAAAATCTTTCAAACAAATTTATTGAGTTAAAATCATCTTATGAGATTTTTAAAAAAGATCATAAAATTGAAATTTCCACTATAGAAAAAGAAAATAATTATTTAAGAGATGAGCTTGAAAGAATAAAAGCCTCTTGTAATGAAAATAAAATTATGAATTTAAGGAGAAAAATTATAGACTTAGAATCTTCTTCAAATAGTACTTGTTCTAAAAATGATCATGCAAAAATTACTTGTCTATATTGTATGAAAAAATGATCATATTAGGTATAATTGCCCTTATAAAGGAAAAAGAGGTGTTGATAAAAATATCATTTGAAAAATGAAGTATGATCTGAGTACTAACCATAATGGACCCAAGAAGGATTGGGTACCAAAAGATTCCACTTAAATCTGTATTGTAGGTGCTTGGATGCCTCAACTCGAGCAATCAAGTAAATTATAGTAAGTGGAAGCCCAAAGCACGTGTGGGATGTCAAGTCAAGATTTAAAATGGAATATTGCTTGGGACTTGACAAAGTGATCAACCGAAACTCAAATGGTATAATCTTTCCTATGTAGTTTTGTATCTCTTTATGAAAAATGACTCCTTGCATGTAAAATAACTGAATATCATTTTTATATAAATTGGATCATTAAACATAGTAATGTGCTCTTGATATGGATCATAATAATTTTCTTGTGCTTAAGTCATGCATTATATTTTTGCTGTAAATCTTATGTGCTATGACTTAGAGAACATAAATATCTTTTTGAAAGTCATACATATGCAAATTGGAGCATAAATATCTTTGTTAAAAATATCATTTCATACTATGCCTTAATTCTTTAATGCTCAATTTTCATACTCATTAAGTATAATAACAATGAGCTCTAGATGCTTATATTTTTTTGTCATAAATAATTTTTAAAAATCATAAGATCAAATTGTGCTCATAATTTATATCAATTGGTATTAGATTTGAATGAGGATTAAAAATGACTTTTTGAGTAACGTTTGAAGTCATTTTCAAAAAAATCATAACAATTGGTATTATGTGCTACTTTGGAGAAATTTTTTTTGACATGAATATTTATTGAATCCAATATATATGGCATTATTGTCCAAAAAATTTTAAGCTATGGCATAAGGTTTCAACCTATGCACAAATAGCTACTTTGGAAGTCATTTGCATATTATTTACCCATGCTTCGAAATATGTATTGTTTTAACATCTTAAAAGTGTTTTTATAAAAAGTTATTATCTTCATTATTGGTGTAAAAATGATAATTTTTCAATAGCTTTCTTTAAAAATGGCAGAGAATGGTTAACAATTGGTATTATTTATGTTTCTACTCATAAATAACAATTGGCATCAGTTTATCAATTTGTATAACTTAATATCGAATAACAATTGGTATCATATCAATTAGTATTATTTTGATAATCAAATTTTCTAACAGTTGGTATCTTGTTTTTTTGTCAAATGATGCTATACCAAAAAGTGGGACAATAATTTTTCAATAAATTTTATTTTTAAGCTTCTACTTTTTGATGATGTCAAAAGGGGGAGAATGTTTGAGCAAAATAAGTATTATTTTTTTAACATTTCTTTTGATATGAGAAAAAGAGAGTGTATACAATTCACTTAATGATTAAATCTTTTTGATAGGTAAAAATGGGGATGCTTTGTGTTAAATTGCTCATATATGCCTTAATGAATTTTATCATAAAATGCAATTTATCACATTCATCAGTCAAATTATGCATAAATGTCTCACTTGAAAATTCAAGGTCCTTGAATTTTAACATTATATTTTCTAAATCTTGGTTATATGCATATTGTGAGGTGGAGCCTTGTAAAGGCAACCTCATTTTTCTTTTTATTTGTCATCATAAAAAAAGAGGAGATTGTTGGCCTAACTAGGTTTCAACCTATTTTGATGATAACGAACCAAAGCTTCTAATTGTACAAATTGAGTGTGTTCATAGGACTTCAATGACACAAGCACAATTGAGAAAGCAAAATGAAAGCCATGAAGCATGAAGATCATATTCAAGTGGCTAAGATCCATAGAGCATGAGAAAAACCAAGATGAAAAGAAAAAGACAGAAAGGACTTGAAGATTTTCTAAGTGTAAATGCACTAGGACCTATGTAAGTTCACGTACAATTGGTTATATGTGTAAAAGCTCATAGGAGGCCTTAGATGGACCATAGGTTAGTTAAATATTTCATGGCAAATCATTTTCAAAGTATAAAATATGTTTTAAAATGTTTCAAAAGAAGTTCGGCCAAAAATATGCAAAAATTGAGCGAAGAAAATTGACATACCTTTGGTATTTTGGCCATAACTTTTTTTACAAAATGAATTATTCTATGAGGCTTCAACCATTGGAAAGCGTACTTCTGGGGCTTCAATTTGAACACAAGAATGACAGTATTCGGATTCTGGATGAAGGAGTTATGGTCATTTGAAGTCGGGTAAATTGAGTAGTCACGGTCCAATTGATTGATCACTCCATCCAGTCGACTGAAGTCAAGTTCAGTCGACCGAACTAGCTTCTTCAATCGACCGAATAGGCTAATTTTTGAATTTTGAACTTAACGACTAGTTTGACATTTCCTTATTTGGCCCAACGGCTAGTACGAACTCTTGGCCTATAAATAGAGTCTTTGAGCTCTGATTTTATACACTTCAAACCTTCAAATCAACTCTCTGATATATATCAATTTTGTTCTTCAAATTCTTCATTTTTATGAAATATTTTTGAGAGAAAACCTTAGAAATCATCCATTGAGCTTTTCACTTGTATATCATTTGAAGTGAATATTAGTGTGCTTTTATTGTATTCGTTTGCTCGCTAAAGGAGCTGATCTTGTACATCCAATTTGGATTCTAATCTTGTATTCTTGTTGTAACTTGAGAAGGTGATTCTCAAAAGAGGCCACTCTGCCTATTGAAGGAGAAAGAAAACTCTGCCAATAAGGAGGGACTTGAGAAGGGAATATTATCAAGAGAGGCTACTCCACCTAGACTAAGGAGAGAGGCTGCTCCGCTTATTGAAGGAGGGATAGTGAAAATCCTCATAGCGATTGGCTTGAAGCAAGGACGTAGGTCGTTGTTTCGAACCTTGTAAAAATCGTGGTGTCGTAATTCTATCTCGCTTTACTTTTCATTCTCATTATTACATTGTTGTTTGTATTTGCATCACAATACTTAAAATCTAAACTTGAATCATTCACTATTAAATTTCATACTCATATTTTAATTTGTAATTTAAGAAAGTTTTGAATCTAGTGATTTCATCTAAACTTACTTTTTAAATCTTTTACTTGCATTCTAAAATCTCAAACAAGAAAGTTTTGAATCTTGTAATATTGTGAATTAAAATTAATATACTCTTGCACTTTAATCTTCAAACAAAAAAGTTTTAAATATGGCTAATTAACATCTACACTTGTTCTTAAATCTTCTATCAAAAGGTTTTGAATCTTATTTATAAGATAATTAAAAACTATTTGTGCTTTTATTCTCTAGCAAGAAAATATACTTTAAAATGTACTTGTGAATTAAAATATCTTTCTTATAACTGAATTGAAAGATATATTTATTTTCTAATACTTGAACAAAATTTTTTTTCAATATCCAATTCACCCCCCTCTTGGGATTGCACATATACTATCATGGATTAAGTTTTTGGATTACAACAAGAATGATGGTTCTCGAGATGAACAACTACGCAAGACAGGTGAACATAGCGCAAGTTGAATTGCAATGCGGGCCAGAAGGACCTGTAACTCTTTAGTTAAACAATTCAAGAATTTGGATACCAAGGAGTTTGTGGAAACGGTTAGTCCCGCTAACGCTGAAAATTGCTTGAGCGGTGGACGCATTTTAGACAGACTGAGTTGTTCATGTGGTAAGTTCTTAAGTATCGATTCATATTCGTTTGACATCTACATTGTGTAACGCGTATGGAGTTAGTATTCGGTTTCTATTGTGGAATCGGTGTGAGTCATAAAGAAGTTGCTTTCGAAAAACTTTTGTGACGTGACCCGTTAGGAAAAACCTGTTTAGATTAGTGCATAAACGTTGCTTATATAGAGAAGGAATTTTCTCATGGGAATGTGTGGGCTCTATGTATGAGAAGTTGAAGGGTGATATAATTCTATTGTTTCTGGTGGAGTTGCGAAGCAATTTAGTGTGAGTACACGGGAGGAATAAGTGCTTGGATGAGAATAGTGGAGGCGTAAGTGAAACTGTACGAATTAACGGGTATGGTTTTTGTAAATTGGCCTTGAGTGAATCGAGTGTCTTGGTAAAATGCAGGTAAGATGAAATAGATAAAGTGCAAAAATGGTTTTGGGTTCGGTTGTGCGGCAGAGAATGCGTGAAAGGATTGAGTGATGATGGTAAGAGATTTTAGAATCAAGAGTTAGTACTATTTGATTAAAGTATTGTTGGGTGAGTGGTACATCTGTGAAGAAAAGATGCGAATGTATATTGTGATATGAGGAGGGTTGTGTTTGGGTTTGTTTGGGTAAGTATATACCTATGGAGCGTTTAGTCTACGTGGTATGTTTAGCCTTAGTGACGTATCAGGTTCAAGTGGCGGTATAAGTCTTGATGGTCGTAAGGCTAGTGTGGTAATTAAAAGTGTGTGTAATGATTGTGTTGAAGATTGACGATAGGGAGATATTGGTAGATTTGATGCCTTCGGGTATGTCTGTGTTTGATTTGATTTTTCGAATGAACTGGTTGTCATCCTATCATGCGTTGCTAGACTGTGTTACGAAAAGAGTAATCTTTAGGATATCCGGGGAGGAGGAATTCGCTTTTCAAGGGGACAAGAGTAGAACACCTATCCATATTGTGTCGGCCATTAAGGATTCGAAGATGTTGAATAATGGTTGCCAGGGGTTTTTGGCACATGTGATGAACGTAGAGATGGAAGAAAAGAAGCTTGCAAAGGTACTAGTGATTTGTGAGTTTCTAGACGCTTTTTCAGATGATTTACCAAGATTACCCCCGAACCGAGAAGTGCAGTTTACTGTCAATCTCTACCCGGCACAGTGCCCATTTCTATTCCTCTCTATAAAATGTCACCTACTGAGCTACTAGAGTTGAAGGAACAATTAAAGGAGTTATTAGAAAAAGGATTCATTTAACCTAGTGTCTCATCATGGGGAGCACCTGTACATACCCTTTCGTCAGCCAACGAGGGCTTTGTTATTTATGGTGACGTGTCACACCAAGGTTTGGGTTGCGTATTGATTCAACACAGGAAGGTTATTGCCTATGCGTATAGATAATTAAAACCTCATGAAAAGAATTACCTTACCCATGATCTAGAGTTATCTACAATCATCTTCACGCTCAAGATATGGAGACAATATTTGTACGGCATCTCTTGTGAGATCTTTACGGATCATCAGACTTTGAAATATATTTTCACCCAGAAAGAGCTGAACTTGAGGTGAAGGAGATGGGTGGAGTTAATTAAGGATTATGACTGCACGATTCACTATCACCTGGGGAAGGCTAACGTCATAGCGGATGCCCTAAGTTAAAAACCATTGGAGAAAAATAGCACATCTACGAGCAGTACGAGCTGGTAGATTTTTTGAAATGCGAACGCTTAGAACCCTATTGGCCTAACAAGGCTTCAATGATCCTTTTGATGATAACAAACCTAAGTATCTAATTGTGCAAATTGAGTATATTTACAGGAAAAAAATGTTTAGCACAATCAAAGATATAAAGTGGAAGACATGAAGAGATAAACACTTTGGTTACAAGATTTTGAAGCAATGCAAAGTTGAAGAATTGAAGACTATGTGTCACGCCCTAAATACCAGGGTCACGCGAAAGCTCACCAAAACACCCATTTGAGAAAATAAGATTTGCAGTTGGAACACCATCAACTATAAATTATTACAACATTTGGATAAAGATCCCCAAGTTTATCTCTCATAAACAGAAATCATGCAAACTCATAGATGAATAAATATATCGCCGAAAGGCATACAAAACCAGCCTTCTGAAATAGACAACACATGTATAAGAACATCTCCAAAATAGGAAAACAACAACAAGATCTCCCTCACCACAAGCCTCTAGGTCAACTCCATGTGGTCACCTGGAAATGTTTTTATAGCAAAATCCTACACCGTGAGCCGAAACCCAATAGGAAAAGACAATAAAACTGTAAAGCAGGCTATGCAATTATATACACACAGGTTCAACCACAGGAGCCAAAAAGAATTTTCCTCATAAAAATCTCACATTTTATCCTTAAAACTATGCATATCATCCTGACAGATATCATGCCACAATTAAGGGAAAGCAGTAAACATAGGATTCTCCACTCGAGAAACGCAGCCGAGGAGACACGATAAAATGTAATCCTATGTACCGATTTTGCCACACCGACAAAGGTAACAACTATAGACTCTCGTCAATTACCCTAGACCCATAGGCTTAGTAATGACAAGTTCTATATTGAGTCACGACAATAACGCCATTCACAGAGGCACCCGACGCCATTAACAGAGGCAACCGACAACCGCTTAATTTACGGGACCTAAGCCCGAGGGAGCTAAGCACCTACACCCTCAATTTACGGGGTCTAACCCGAAGCAACTGAGTACCTACGCTGCGCACGTTTTCGAACTTGCACCGAGGAGTAATAGAAGCCCAACTCAATATACCCACTGTCACGGTACATATAAAGAGAACATTTAGAACCCAACCGTAGTTCAACTACAAAAACCATAAAACAGTTTTACATCGCAAGTATAAAAAAAGATCAAATCCATCAACATTGAGTTATACAAGCATGTAACAACATAGTTTCAGAAACTGAGACTCAACCCTAAGGGTTAGCTACAAACCTCCACAAACATGCATTTCATAAAAACATATCGTTTTCAAAGCTCCTTTTGAAAATCACGGATCTCAACACATCCGGATCATGTATAAAATTGAGAAAAGGCATAAAACTCACTTTTACCTATAAACCAAGGTTTAAAACATGTAAACAGCATTTCATGCATTTTCACCCAGTGAAAGCAAGAATAATCACATAAATCACCCTTTTAACAGTAGTAGGTCTAGAATCCTACCTCAAAGAGCTAAAAGCTCGACGCCTCAAAATCCAACCTCGTCGGAATGAGAATCCCATTCGGATGGATGTGAAGTCCACATTATCGACAACAAGGATCTGTTGTCCAACCGCGAAAAACTAAGCCTCAGACCACCCGAAAGCTAGAGAGAAGGTAGAGAAAAGGAAGAGAGAAATAGATTTAGTTGAAATAGATATTTTAGATCGCAAAAAGATATTTTGATCTCTTTATAGCTTTTTGCGCCCATGACCCACTGCTCGAATGCCCAAGCACCGCTCGAGCGGACCCCTTGCCGACATAGGTCCTGCCACACCACCGCTCGAGCGCCCAAGAACCGCTCGAGCGGACCCCACTCCGATCCACGCTCTGCCATCACCCCGCTCGAGCGCACATCCATCGCTCGAGGGATCACATCTCGGACCAACACTCTGCCACTAGCCCGCTCGAGTGAGCTCCCCACCGCTCGAGTAGTCGTCGTTGGGAGAGAAAACTAGAAAAGGAAACCAAAACTGAACCCCCGCATGGTTAACACATATAGCACCTATACAAAACACGTTGTTCTGCAACGAAAACATAATCCATGCAACACAGAGATACATATATGGGAAGAAACGCATCAACATATATAAAGATCTCAAAAAAAGACGGGTTCGGGTCTCACAACTCTCCCCCCTTAAGGAATTTCGCCCCCAAAATTCGCAACAAGGTCACGAGGTAAACAGGTTTAGGTATCTATCACGCATCCCTGACTCGAGCTCCCAAGTCACTTCTTCAACCCCATGATGAAGCCACAGGACCTTGACATAAGAAATTATCCTACCGCGCAACACCTGCTCCTTTGTATCAGGAATCTTCACTGGACGCTCCTCATAAGTGGCATCCTCACCAACCTACAGCTCAGCCCAATCTAACACATGAGAAGGATCAGGCTCATACCTCCGTAGCATAGAAACGTGGAACACGTTATGCGCAGAAGCTAACTGATGTGGCAAAGCTAAACGATAGGCAACTTCTCCAACCCTGTCCAGAATCTCAAAAGGTTCAATGAAACGCGGCGATAGCTTCCCGCTACGACCAAACCTCATTAAACCTCTATGCGGCGAAACCTTCAGAAACATGTGGTCTCCCACAGCAAACTCCAAAGGCCTTCTCCTCTGATCTGCATAACTCTTTTGACGGCTCTGAGCTATCAAAAGACATTGACGTATCACTGCAATCTTCTCCGTCGTCTCCCGCACCAAGTCGAGTCCCAAAACTGTGGTCTCTCCCACATCTGTCCAGCATACTGGTGACCTACACGGTCTACCATACAGAGCCTCATACGGTGCCATCCCAATACTGGACTAATAGTTATTGTTGTATGCAAAGTCTGCTAACGGCAAATGATCCTCTCAAAAACCTCTGAAGTCTAGAACACAAGCCCTCAGCATTCTTCCAGAATTTGTATAGTCCTTTCCGACTGGCTGTCCGTCTGGGGGTGAAAAGCAGTATTGAACATCAAATTCGTCCCTAAAGCCTTCTGAAGACTCTGCCAAAAGCGCGATGTGAAGCGTAGATCTCTGTCAGAAACAATAGACACTGGCACTCCATGCAACCGGACTATCTCTCTGACATACAACTGACTCAGTCTCTCCACTAAATCCTTCACGCGGATGGGAAGAAAGTGTGCAGACTTCGTCAACCTATCAACCACAACCCACACAGCATCGTGTCCCTTAGGTGAGTGAGGAAATCCTGACACAAAGTCCATCGTGTCGTTCTCCCACTTCCATTCAAACACTAGTAACAGCTGTAACAATCCACCTAGTTTTTGGTGCTCAGTCTTTATCTGCTGACAGGTAAGGCACCGAGAAACAAACTGAGGCACGCCCTTCTTCATTCCTGTCCAATAAAACTAACGACGTAAGTCATGGTACATCTTCGTGCCTCCTGGATGCACAGTAAGGCGAGAATGATGACACTCACGTAGTATGTCCGCACGACATAACTCTGGCACAAACAACCGCCCTACTAATCTCAGATTCAGATCTGATCCCATAACCCATCCTACTGTATCCTCTCCACTAGCAACACGGTCTCATATCATTTGAGCTTCCTGGTCCGTCTGTTGGAGTTCTACACACGTGCTATCAATGCTGGTCGAGTAACTACTGAGAACAAGGTAGTGCCCGTCACTGTCTTTCCAAGACACAGATCAAACTCCCCAACATCTCCAAGCATATCCCACTCACGTATAGCTACAGAAGCTAATGACTCGTGAGATCTCCTACTGAGAGCATCTGTCACCACATTGGCCTTCCGTGGATGATACTGCAAGTCAAAATCATAGTCCTCCAACAACTCCACCCATCGTCGTTGGCTCAAGTTCAAATCTTTCTGCGAAAACAAGTATTTTAAGCTCTTTTGATCGGAGAAAACCTCGAAATGCTCACCATAAAGATAGTGACGCCATGTCTTCAAAGCAAAGACCACAGCTGCCAATTCCAGATCGTGTGTCGGGTAGTTCTTCTCATGGGTCTTCAATTGTCGAGAACCATAGGCTACAACCTTTCCTTCCTGCATCAGAACACAGCCCAAACTGACATGTGAAGCGTCACAATATACTGTATACCCCAAGCCTCATTCTGGAATAATCAACACTGGCGCGCTAGTCAACCTGGTCTTCAACTCTCGAAAAGCTAACTCACAAGACTCACTCCACACAAACACAACTCCCTTTTGCATCAAACGCGTCATCGGTGCAGCAAGTCTTGCGAAATCCTTCACGAACCGCCGATAGTAACCTGCTAAGCCCAAAAAACTGTGAATCTCAAAAATATTCTTCGGTTACTCCAAACCTGTCACAGCATCTGTTTTTGACGAATCTACTGACACCCCGTCTGACGACACGATATGTCCCAAAAACCTCACCTCGGACATCCAAAACTCGCACTTCTTGAACATCACGTACAAGTGATGCTCTCTCAAAATCTGTAGCACGATCCGCAGGTGGTCCTCGTGTGCCTCCGTAGTGGATGAATATATCAGAATATCATCCCCGGACACGACTACAAAATTATCTAGATACTGATGGAAGATCCGATTCATCAAACCCATGAAAGTAGTCGGCACGTTCGTCAGACCGAACGGCATAACCAGAAACTCATAGTGACCATAGCGAGTTCAGAAAGCAGTGTTTGCTATGTCCTCATCCCTAATCCTCAACTAGTGGTACCCTGATCTCAAGTCAATCTTTGAGAAATAGCTCGAACCCTTTAGCTGGTCAAACAAATCATCTATCCTTGGCATAGGATACTTGTTCTTCACTGTCACCTGATTTAGCTTCTGGTAGTCGATGCACAAACGCAAAGATCCATCCTTCTTCTTCGCAAAAAGAGCAGGAGCTCCCCACGGTGAAGTACTCGGATGTATAAACCCTCTGTCTAGCAACTCCTGAAGCTGTACCTTGAGTTCACGCAACTCAGCGGGTGCAAAACAATAGGCGGTATAGATATGGGAGCAGCTCTGGGAACTAGATCAATGGAGAACTCTACCTCTCGGCTCGGCGAAAACTCAAACAGATCGTCAGGGAAGACATCTGGATAGTCGAAAACCTCCGGAGGTAACTCTCCCCGAACACCAACTACCTCATCCAACATGAGAGCTAAAAAGAGGAAACCTAGGTTGCCCTGGTTCCGCACAGCGCTGGCATAGTCATCAAACCCTCATCCCAGTCTCCCACAAAACAAAAACAATCTCCCTCAGGTGTACAAATCGTCACCCTCCGTCGATCGCAATCGATAAAGGCATGATAAGTGGTCAGCCAATCCATTCCTAAGATGACATTAAACGTGGTTATGTCTAGGATAACGAGGTCAAACTCTAAACAACGACCGGCGACCTCCAACACGCATGATCTACAGACAAGACTCAACTTCACACTCCCACTGACTGGGGTCTCTACACTCATAGTACCACCCAACCAGTCCATTTCCAAACCCAATACAGATGCAAATGCAGACGATATAAACGAATGCGATGGTCTGGTGTCTATGAGAACATTGGCCCATGATCTATAAACTAGAAAACTACCTCTGATCATGGAGGTGGTAGCAGCAGCATCGGGCACGATTCGTGCTCTAGATGAACTCGGATCTACAAGCACGTAAGCTCTGGCCTGCCCACTGTGGCCCTGAACTGTCGACTGCCTGCCTGACTATACCAAGGCACCCCCTTCAACGAACCGAGATAACTGGCATCCCTGGACAGATGGAATAGCAGGTGCTCCATCTGTGCTCCGCACACTCCCTCCTCCATGATAGTCCCTACGGATGTGCCCTGACTGGCCGCACTCATAACATACCACTGGTCCTCTCCCATGCGCCTGCGACTAAACTGGCACTACACTCTGGCACTCTGCCGCACAATGCCCTGGCCATTGGCATCTAAAACAAACAGATTCCCTCCTCTACTCTGACCTTCCCCTTGAAGCCACAGGAGGCAAAGATGCAGAAGACTGTGGCGGATACAACCCCACTGGATGTGAACACGGACCAGATGTCCGTTAGTGCTTATTCTCCCTATGCCCTTGAGACTGTGTACGTTCCCCTCCTTACTGACCCCGACTGTCCCTATCTCTGCGCGTCTCATTCAGAGTGTCCTCCACTTTGATGGCCGTTTGTACCAAATCTGTGAAGACTTACATCTGAAATGCTGCCACCTTATCTCCGATAGCGGGCCTCAAACACCTCTCGAACTGCTTTGCACGGAACTCATCAGTGGGCATAATCTCCTGTGCAAACCGAGATAGGCTAGTAAACTCAGCCTCATACTCAATCACAGTCATCGTCCCCTGAGTCAGAAATAGAAAATCCTCTTTGTAGCGGTCCCTTAGTGTCGCTGGAAAGTATTTCTCTAAAAATACCTTTGTGAATGCCTCCCAAGTGCCTGCCACTATGGTCTTAGCGAACTTCCACCACATATGAGCACTTCCTCTCAATTGGAAGGCGACACATATAACCCTCAGGTCATCTTTCTCAATCTGAAGCGAATCCAAAATCCTGGTAACCAACTCCAGCCACTCAGTGGCAACCGTGGGATTGGGAACCCCAGAAAATGTAGGAGGGTCTAGACGGCGACACTCATGCATCGCGACTATCGCCCTTGGCTTGGGTACACTCTCCCTTTCCCTCGTGGCCTCAGCCAGTTGCCGGATGGAGCTGACCATCTCACGCAACAAATCTCCCTCGCCAACCAGTTCGTGGGGTGCATTAGCATTCCTAACATCTGGGACTGGAACTTCCCTTCGGCCAAAACCACGGCCACGGCCTCGACCTCGGCCTCGTCCTCCCCGCGTGGACATAATTCTATACGAATGTAATATAACAGGATAAGCATTCCTACATCATGTTATTGCTAAAGTAAAAGACAGATCACATATAAGCATGCTAGCACATAGCCACTTAGATCATGCCACCACATATCTCACATACCGAGGAGAACCAACAAGAAAGACTCATCCATCTTAACAACCTACTTATATTCCTAGCTAGAAATCACATCCACGAAACGCGTCTCTAACTTGGCTCCCAAGTGTGTCAATCCCAACGCCCTAAGGCAAGACTAATCAATCCTAAGGTCCAACCTCCATGCCCACATATACACATTTATCATGCTAAACAGGCTATCATGCGTATGTAAGTAAACACTTGAACATATACAATCAAGCACCCATACATCCTCACAAGGTGATGTACCCACTTTCCCATGGCTCATAGGTATTCGAACCTAGAGTTCTGATACCAAGTTGTCATGCCCCAAATACCAGGATCACGCAAAAGCCCTCCAAAACACCCATTTGAGAAAATAAGATTTACAGTTGGAACACCATCAACTATAAATTATTACAACATTTGGATAAAGATCCCCAAGTTTATCTCTCATAAACAGAAATCATACAAACTCATACATGAATAAATATATCGCCAAAAGGAGTACAAAACCAGCCTTCTGAAACAGGCAACACATGTATAAGAACATGTCCAAAATAGGAAAACTACAACAAGCTCTCCATCACCTCAAGCCTCTAGGTCAACTCCACGTGGTCACCTGAAATGCCTGAAAATGTTTTTACAGCAAAATCCCATATCGTGAGCCGAAGCCCAATAGAAAAAGACAATAAAGCTGTAAAGCAGGCTATGCAATTATACACAACACGGGCTCCACCACAGGAGCTAAAAAAATTTTCCTCATAAAAATCTCACATTTAAATCCTTGAAACTATGCATATTATCCTGACAGATATCATGCCACAGTTAAGGGAAAGCAGTAAACACAGGATTCTCCACTCGGGACACGCAGCCGAGGAGACACGATAAAATGTAATCCTATGTACCGACTCTGCCACACCGGTAAAGGTAACAACTATTAACTCTCGTTCATTACCCTAGACCCATTGGCATAGTAATAACAAGTTCTATACGGAGTCACGACAATAGTGCCATTCACAGAGGCACCCGATGCCATTAACAGAGGCAACCGACAACCGCTTAATTTACGGGACCTAAGCCCGAGGGAGCTAAGCACCCACACCCTCAATTTACAGGGACTAACCCAAAGGAACTGAGTACTTACGCTGCGCACGTTTTTGGACTTACACCGAGGAGAAATGGAAGCCTAACTCAATATACCCACTGTCACGGTACATCTAAGGAGAACATTTAGAACCCAATCGTAGCTCAACTACGAAAACTATAAAATAGTTTTACATCGCAAGTATAAAAAAGGATCAAATCCATCAACATGGAGATCTACAAGCATGTAACAACATAGTTTTAAAAACTGAGACTCAACCCCAAGGGTTAGCTCTAAACCTCCACAAACATGTTTTTCATAAAAACACCTCGTTTTCAAAGCTCTTTTTGAAAACCACGGATCTCAACACATCCGGATCATGTATAAAACCGAGAAAAGGTGTAAAATCCCCTTTTGCCCACAAACCATGGTTTAAAACATGTAAACAGCATTTTATGCATTTTTACCCAGTGAAAGCAAGTATATTCACATAAATCACCATTTTAACAGCAGTAGGTCTAGAATCTTACCTCAAAGAGCTAAAAGCTCGACGCCTCAAAATCCAACCTCGTCAGAACGAGAATCCGTTCGGATGGATGCGAAGCCCACGTTACCGACAGTAAGGATCTGTTATCCAACCGCGAAAATCTAAGCCCCTGACCACCCAAAAGCTAGAGAGAAGGTAGAGAAAAGGAAGAGAGAAAGAGATTTGGTTGAAATAGATATTTTAGATCTCAAAAAGATATTTTGTTCTCTTTATAGCTTTTTGCGCCCAGGACCCACCGCTTGAGCGCCCAAGCACCGCTCGAGCGGACCCCTTCCTGACATGGGTCCTGCCACGCCACCGCTCGAGCACCCAAGAATCACTCGAGCGGACCCCACTCCGATCCACGCTCTGCCATCACCCTGCTCGATCGCACACCCACTGCTCGAGCGGTCACATCTCGGACCAACACTCTGCCACCAGCTTGCTCGAGCGAGCTCCCCACAGTTTAAGCGGTCTTTGCTGGGAGAGAAAACTGAAAAAGGAAACCAAAACCGAACCTCGGCATGCTTAACACGTATAGCACCTATACAAAACATGCTGTTCTACAACGAAAACATAATCCATGCAACATAGAGATACATATATGGAAAGAAACGCATCAACATCTATAAAGATCTCAAAAAGAGACGAGTCCGGGTCTCACACTACGAGTTGAATTTTGTTTATGTTAAATGTTAGGACCTACGTAAATTCACATGTCTCGTACAATTATCTTTAAAAGCTCATAGCAATCCTAAAAATATTTTTCAAAACAAGAATTGTTCAAAACCTTTTGAAAAACAAAATTTTGGACCTTTTCAAAATTTCCAGTCGACTAAGGTATGGTTCAGGCGACTAAATCTGTTTTGCCAAAATGAGAAACTAGATTTAAATCAGTCCAGTCGACTAACCAAGAAGTCCAGTCGACTGACTGGTGGTCCAGTCAATTGAGTTGAGGCTCCAGTCGACTAAATGGTCTAAATTTTGATTTTTTGACTGAAACGGCTAGTTTGACACTTGCATACATAGGCCAATGGCTAGTTCAGTATTGAGGCCTATAATGTAACACCCCAATCCAGACCGTAGTAGTAACCACCTAAATTGTAACAACTCGACCCGGACCCTAGTTGTAACAGCCTGGATTGTAGCTACTCGCAGAACAATCTAGCCCAGACACTAGTATTAGCAACGGTTAGTTGACAAGAACTTAGGTCGCTACATAAACAAGGGAAACTCTAATTAGCCCGAAAACCCAAAGTATCACGAAACCCTAATTTGACCCGAAAACCCTAAAAGAGACCAAATACTCAGAGGCAAAGCCCTAACACTTGGAAAAGTCTCGGAATAGCTTAAATTAAGTAAATAACATAAAATATTAAATTAAAAATAAAAAATTCCCATAACTAAGGTAAAATGACCATTTTGCCCATAGTACAGCAAAAAGTCCTAAAAATTCAAAAATTGACACATGGACACCCAAAATCAGATATTTATATACAATTAATTAATAAAATATAAAATAACGACAAAAATGATCAAAATACCCTTGCATGGCCGGCCACCTAGGAGTATGTGCCCCAAAATGTTACTTTTTGCCTTTTTAAGCTTAAAAATGAGAAAAAGACGTATAAATTAAGCATTATTTTGACTCAATACCTTTTATACAAGTAATATATATACTAATATAATAATATAGCTCAACAAAAGCAAATAAATAATTATTTAATGTCTCTACACAATAAATAAGTCAAAAAACTAATTCTAGTCAAACTAGCTTAATTTAGCTTAAAAGCATACACTTATTTATTTAATTGCTATCAAAATTATGATAAATCATGGAAAGACTAAATTAATTATAAATACATTAATATAATAGGTTTTAGTAGGTTTAGGTACATAAAATTAATATTTTGTGCATTTATATTCACAAAAATGTACTAAAATACAATTTAAAACCCTAATTAAATACAAAATCAGCTTTTTAGTCTCCCAAACATGCCCTAGCCGAATTCCTCTCTTCCCATCTGCAAAATTCAGATTTCAAAATGTCTTAAAAAGATAACCACCCACCATGCAACCAATCACAAATTATAAAAATTCAAAAAAGACTTACACATCTATAATTAAACCTACCAACTCTTTCTCCATAAAATGCAACCAAACACCCTTCTCCTCCATATGTACTTTCGGTGGAGAGAGCGAGAGAATACCAGAAATATACACCAAGTGTTCTAGAGAAGAATAAGAAGAAAAAGAAGAAGAAAGAAGAAGAAGAGAGGAGAAACAAGGAGGAAGGTCTTTGGAGACCAAGCTTACATAAAGCCAAGTCCTATGATCATCTACCATTTCTTAGGCTCTCAAAACAAGTAAGAAACTCCCTCAAATCCTCTGATGTTCTCCCCCAAGATAACCCTCAATCCATCTCTATAACAAACCCTAAGAACATAAAATAAGAAATGAGTCAAAAAGGCGTCGTAGGAGAGATTTAGAGACTGTTCATGTATGAGTAAGCTTTGTACGTATTTGTATGTGTGTATCTTTGAGTTTTATGGCCTAAACATATTCTAGAGTTTTGATTTGTGTATGTTTGTAACATGCATGCAAAGAAAACATGTCAAAAAAATGCACACAATATAAGCTAAGCAACCAAAACCCTAAGTAGCCTGATTTTCTAGACTTATTCATTTTCTGCCACCAATTTTAAATAATCATAACTAAATGTAAAAAATGGTATTAAAATTATTTTTGTGTCTAGGTCTAGATATTTGAGTTAGCTTTCATAAAAAATTGATTTGAAGTGATTTCGTTGGATAAAACTCCAGATATTTCATTTTTTTCAAAGAGTGTCAGATCTTCACCACTCTGAGTTGCAGACCTAAAAACCTTAAGTTATGATGATAACCAAGCTTAGATCAAAACATAAACCTTGTAGAGGACACATTTAACTTTCTGTCCACCAAAAATGAGCCAAAAATATGAAGTTTTGACGGATAAAAACACTTCTAAAAGTCTCTATTATGGTTTATAGACTGACAGACCTCTCTGTCACACCTTTTTGTGAGACTTAAAACCTAATTATTTTGAAGCCAAATACACAAGTGGTAAACATAAACTTTGTAGCTAACATATTAAAATAGTTATTGAGCAAAAATCAGCTCAAAATACCCTTGGATAATACCCCAAAGGTTTTAAATATTCTCTGTTAAAAACACACTCTGCAGACCCTTTTTAGGCTGATTGAACCCTCTTTGTAAATTGGCCAAAATCTCAAACTTTTTACAAATAACTTGCCTTAGATCAAAAAATGAAACTTGTAGGGGATATCTAAAGCTAGAAGCTTACCAAATATTAGAGCCATAGCCCTTGAATTGATGCCACAAAATAGTGGCGAATAGATGCTCAATTCTTATATTTTTCTCTGTAAATTGCTGAACCGTTTTTACTAAAATAAAATAAATGACCTATTTACTTTAG